>WOGR01007535.1:0-12342 GCA_015342045.1 Leptinotarsa lineolata | reverse complement strand
TCTATTTCAGAAAGGAATCCGAGTATGTTTGTGAAGTTACAGTTCACACCAAGAGCTGTCTTTATATTTGCACTAATATTGTACCTCAGTCGTCCATCCATGAATTTGAACCCTATTTCGAGAGGTATCTGCATCAGATATTCAGATTTAATTTTTTTGAGTGATTGTTTTACAATTATTATCGAAATTTTTCGTCATTTCTGAAACGAAAAAGGTGAAAAATAATTCAAATCTGCTTATACGTAGTAAGCAAAAATAGAAAAATTCAAGCCTATGCATGAGGATTCCGTAAACGACAAGAGATAAAGAGTAGGTTAAATCGTGACAGAGTTGCCTATTTTTGAATTCCATTGATTGATACCGAAAAATGGACATTTTTGGTTTCGGAGATATATGGAAAGAGCCAACAATTTCGAAATTCTATTTTATTTTCAGAAATACTAAAAAACATGTTTTTCTACACTTTATCGCAACAATTGTCTCTTGAGTATTAGGTATTGTCATGAATATTTCATATAAAATGTTTCTCTCTTTGGAGCACCCTCAATTTTGAAATTTTATAAATGAACTTGTATTTTTTTAACAATGTTTCGATTCAATTCAATTCCAAATGACACATATAAAAATCAGCTTCTATACTTCAAGGTATGAGTAGGTACAGTTCCAATTTATAGAAATATATGGGGAGCTTCTATCAAATAACAAAGGTATAGCATACACGGGCTCTCAGACTATCATACAAGTAGTCGGCCTTTATCAGATGCCAAAATATTTAATAGAGGGTCACTTTTCTCCATTTTCTATGTATGATATCAATTTATTGAATTAAACGCCTATATATCAACGATTGATAACGTAATGTATATTTTTATAATTGTCACAGCCTGTACAAGGCAGCATATTTGTCCGAAGTCAGGATATGAGATTAGTCTTCATATGTTAACCAGTTTTTGTGTTTCAGTATCAGTTGAAATACTTTTATGGGTACACTGTGACTATTATTATTTGTTGTAATTTCCTTCATATCAAGGATGAATACATCGCAGATAATTGAATCTAAAATGGTAGGTGAGATGAGACTGGCCTGAACGAATTGTTCATTTAGATGATTTGATTAAAAGCCAGTGTTCAAGTATGCCCATCTACTATAGAAACGAAAGTTCTTTTTTTTTCAATGAGAAAATGACAATTCAATATTCATTCTGAGTGGAATAATATTCAACTAGCGAGAAATGTGACCATTACTCCTGAGTATGATGTTAGCCGACGCGAGTCTCAGGCAAGAGTCGTAAATTTGAGCCAGTATTGCCAGTATTGCCCATTGTATAGAATACTATACTTTTCTCTGACTTGAAATAGGAATATTTCAAAATGAGACCTCAAAAACGTACAACTTTACTATAAAGCTGTCAGTTGTCAGATTGCAACACTAGAAATGCCAAATCTCGAATCATAAAAGCCAACCTATCGTTAGTATATAGATAGATTATGACACATAGGGTAGGTTCCGACGGTAACGGGGATAAAACAGCGGGAAACAGCTAGTATTGTATTAGTGAGTACCTGTTGATTAACTGACACTCTCATATTAACGTACATCCGGAGCTACTGAACCTAGAATCTTGAAATATGCAAGTAGGTTTTTTGTATAGCGTAAATAAGCATCAAGAAAGGAAATCAAAAATTTCCACCCCCCAAAGGGAAAGATAGCGGTTCAAAGATTGTCGGTTTTCAAGTTGGAAACCTGAAGTTTTAGGTTGATGAAAGAATATTGTGACTATTTGTTTGAAATGGTCTATCACGAAACTCAATGTGACAAACCAAATTCTACGCGGGCGAAGCCATGGGCAACAGCAAGTAATTTATATTTTTACTTTGAAAATACAGTGAATAAAAAAATATCCCAACTGCACTGAGCAATGAATAGTTTCGAGAATCAAATTATGTTACCTATAAAGCAAGAATTTTTCCAACTCAATTGATACTTATCGTCATATTGTGACTAAAAATACACAAAACCTTTGTAAATTGTAGCCTATATGTTTTTCTGATATATAAGCTGTATTTATTTGAAGTTTCATTCAAATCCGTTCAGTCGTTTGAGCGTGAAAAAGCCACGAACATACATACACAGATACATCCATCCACACAAACTTTCAAATTTATATTAGTATAGATTGTACCAGGAATAAATTGGTTTAATTTTTAAATGTAAAAGCGTACAAAAATGTGAATATTGGATCAAATATCACTGAGAGGAAAATCTATTTCACCTGAATGAATATCCAGATATAACTATTAGGTTGTTTGAAATTTCGTCCGTTTTCATGAGTCTACTTTGAACTGTGATATCTCAGTGAATAAATATTCAATTTATTCGATGTAGGCGTCATTTGAATCAGTACATTTTTGCCAACGTAACACGGGTCGAATAATTCCGTGCTCGGGATGCTATGAAGGCCTTTTTGCCTGTCCGTTATTGGTGAAGGTTCTACCGATGAGAAAGTTTTCGAAGTACTTGAGAAGATGCTAATCGGTTGGCGAGAAATCTGGGGAGTATGGAGGGTGAGGCAGAACTTCGACAGTCAATTCGTTTGAATTTGGGATGGTAATTTGTGAAACGTGCAAAAGGGCGTCGTCATGGAGCAGTATCAAATCTTTTCTGAATTTCCTCACAATAAGACTCTGATGTTGCTACGGTTGCATGAAATTATAGTGAACCTTGATCTTTCGTTGGTGGTTTTTGCCTTTGAAAAGTGCCTGGGTGGCTCATTGGTGTTCGACTACTGTTCTGAATGTTTCCTCGTATCGTAGAGGATCCACTTTTCATCACACGTGACGATCCATTCTAGAAAAGGATCATTTTGCGCAAAAGCAAAGAAATACAGACCTCGGAACATGACAATTTTTGTCGATCGTTCAAATCGTGGAATACCCACGTTTTGAACTTCTTGACCTTTCTATTACGTTTTAAACCATCAAAAACCGAATGAGAGCTGACACCCAGTTCTTCCGCCATCCCACGCACCATTTGTAATGAGTCATTCTCCGCCATTGTCCCCAAATTCTCGTCCTGGATCACCTTGGGTCGACCATTTTTGGGCTTATCTTTGAGGCTAAAATCTCATAAAAAATTCGCAAACCAACATCGAACAGTGCCTTCATTGCCAAATCATTGCCAAATTTATTAACATTATCATTGCCAAATCTCTGGTTTATTTTCTGGTCTGTTTCGGCAGCGTTTCGGTTCAATTTGAATTTGTAAAAAAATATTGGTCGCTTAACGTCATCATATAGTAATAAGCTGAAAAGAGGCCAAAAATCAAAATTTGGAAAAAAATTAACAGTATAATTGCATATAGTACGACATTCTCTATCAATCAGTATATACCACGATACAGTAGATTGAATCTTTAAATTTCCTAAAAGAACAATTTTTTCAGGACAGTCTCAACTTACCTACACTGTAGGTTAATGGACTGACACCTATCAGAAAACTACTACTCCTCTGGCTAATATCATAAAGGGCGTTGAATTATATTCAACAGGTGTCAGTGCCGGATACTTCACTGAAGTCATTCCTGCATATAATGTTGGCGATACAACTAAACGGAATCGATTTTCAATTATCGGAACACACGTGCAGACCAATTTCGGGCTGTATGGCCACTCGTCAGTACAAGGCAGGGTCTATCATCAAACTAAAGTTGATGATTTCCGATAATTAAAAATCGAATTCCTTTCAGAATATATCATTCATCGAACTAGGCAGAAGCGAACAAACAACAGCAAGTTTGTCATCGCCCCATCTGCCCGAGAACGAAGTAACCAACCGCATATTAGAATTTTGCCCAATTCCTCGTATAAGGAAGAAAACTACACGAAGTGAGTGAGCATTCTTGTAGACTGGCTGTTAATCAAATTTCCTAAAAGAAAAATTTGTTCAGTTTGTTTCGATAATTGAAAATCGATTTCGTTCAGTTGTATCGCCAACAGCATATGCAGGAATAACATCAGAGAAGTATCCTGCGCTGACACCTGTTGGATATAATAATCCAACGCTCTTCGTGGTATTAGCCAAGGGAGTAGTTGTTTTCTGATAGTTGTCAATCCATTAACCTACAGTGTAGGTAAGTTGAGACTGGCCTGAACAAATTGTTCTTTTAGGATTTACAACCAGTCTTCAAGTATGCTCACTCACTTCGTGTGGAATAAATATGTATTAAGATATGGAGCTACGAAACCACATGACGAAACAGACAAAACTTATGAAACAACCTGATATTTCAAATGATATAAGTTAGATGTTCTTCATTCTGTCAGATTGAAATTGTTGTGGAATAAACTTGACTATAGAAATGAAGCAGATTTGTGTTGGTTTACAACGTATCTATACTGTAACACCCACGTATGGATACTATCATCAACTGGACTGAGAATAAATGACGATATTGTTTTAATTTCTGCTTGAAATAATCATTCATCCACATAGTCTGAGTCAACATTTATGACAAACGGATAATTTCTAATCTGTTGACAATAATGAAACTCATACACTCAGTCAAAGTTTGCCAAACTATCTTGTTGTCACGTTATCAAACCACACTTGTTATTTTCGTGAAAATGCTGAAGCTGATTCTCAAAAGGTTAGTGATGAAATATTTTTCATTTTTCTTTTATGAATTCTAAAAAATTTAAATAAATAATCAATTGAATACCATTTCACAAATGAAGTTCCAGAATAAAATGAAGAGGAATTGAAACCAATTACCTTGAAAAATGATAAGAACTACTATGAAACCTTTGTTATGCAACTTCCAATTATGCAGAGTACCTGCTATTCAAAAGTCAATATGAAATCTATAAATATGGTATCCTGAATTTCAGTCTATACTTATAAATGCGAAAGTCACTCACATAACACTCACACGTTCATCTCTGTTTCTCCGTACTGGTAAGTCCTAGGAAGCTTAAATTTGGTATATAGGTGCTTCTCAGGTCTAGGATGCGCACTAAGAAGGATTTTCAAATATTCCAATTGGAGAGCCCCCCCGTGAAGGTAAAAGTGGCGTGTTCACATATGAAAATTACCTGAAATTTTGTGTGTCGGTTTGTTTCATGTCGAAGATGTGCAATGAAAAAGGATTTTCAAATATTTCAACTGGGACGCCAGCCGGGGAAGGAAAAGGCGCATTCATAAAATAAAGTTACATTTTCATCACTGTTTCTCCATACTGGTATATTTTCAGAAACTGAAATTTAGTATGTAGGTTCTTTTTATGTTGTAGATATGCAATAATAAAGGATTGTTATATATTTCAACTGGAGCACTGCGGGGAAAAAGGGGCGTCCTTAAAACAAATTATTTTTTCATCACTGTTTCTTCATACCGGTATATTTTTGTAGGCTGAAATTTTGTATGTAGGTTGTTTTATGTTCCAGATGTGCAAGTAAAAATGATTTTCAAATATTTCCAGTGAGACGCCAGCCGCGGGGGGAAATGGCGCGTTTGTAAAATTATCTTCATCTTATCTGTCGATGATGTAATCAATATGGTCCCATACAGGATGTTATTTGAATGAATATTTTCGAAAATATCACAGATTTGAAATGCAGGGACATAGGGGTTACAGCAGTCCTGGGCCAATTATATGTCGCTTTTTCAAGAGTAACCTCTGAAGAAAACATGTTTTTATTGTCTATATACCGTTAAAAAAGCTGTGAACGTTGTATTTGAAGACATTCTGTCGTATATTTAGTATCAGCATTGCACCCGTGCGGGGCGGGTCTCTAGTATAATAATGAAAGCACCTGCTGAATTTTTGAGGGATTATTTCAGATCGCGTGAAAATGTGAAAATACTGAAGTATAAAAGAAGTTTCAGCCTAATGCCGTTAGTTACAAGTGGTAGACATTAATGAGATGTGTGACGTTTAATTAATGTGAAAACACAGCTCGGAGGCAGGGGTGAATTTCTCAAAAGTCCTTGTGCGGATTTTATCAATTTATATACAATCAACGATTGGAACTTGATCAAACACCGTATAAAAAAACGAGGTGAATATAAAAAAATTTCATTTTCAGTGTCCTATATATGTAAAGGTTGTAAATGTCTATACGTACAGTTGTTGCAAAGTATAGTAAACGTAAAATCAATCCCTGCTCTAGTCTTATGATATGGTCGGTGATTACTCATAAAACTATAGAGTGCCTTCATTTCAAAACTTCCCACCCATAGTACTCCATTTAGTAGGGAGAATTTGCCTTAGACAAAAAACACGTCAATTTAGATATCGAGGGGGGAAATTGGAAACCAGTGCCAGTGGTATTTTAGGTTCAATCCTAGCTACCCCCACTTGAAAATTTCAAATGGCATCCCCTATGTTGTAATGAATCATTTCAAAGCTCTTAAAAATCCTCACTCAACCCCTTTTAGAAAACTGAAATTGGTTGATCCGTTCTCGTAAAATAGGGCAAAAAGAAAATCAATTTTAATAAAAAAAATAATAGCTATTGCAATGAAATAAATGTACCTTACTTCATTAGGTGTTCAAAATGTTCACCATTGTCTGCATGTGTCAGTAATCCTGTGTCTTAGATCCTGAATGTCCTGCGGGGGAGTTTTGTATACCATTGTCTTCAAAGAGAGAAAGAAAATCAAAGGCGTTCTATCTAGTAACTCTGCCATAAACTACGGTCTCGTGTACATGTCACGTATCCCCTCAAAAACAACTAAAAGCGTCATATCAGGGAATCTAGTGGGCTATCCTGACGGATTACGTCTGTTATGTATCGGTGTGCATGATTAACAAAACAAACAAAAATGCTATTTAACCTATTTCTCTGTAACAAATTTAATGACTAATGTACACAATATTTACATCTCTCCCACATACGGGTGTGGAAGGGGGGAGGGAAAAGATTGGTAAAGGGAAAAAGTAGGGGGGATTTTCAGCAGGATGAGACTTCAATATTGAGCCCCATGACGTGCGCTAGGGAAAGCGCCGCCTCAAAGACCCAAGACAGGCCGATGGTCGATGATTAACAAACCCAATAAGTTTTCAACTGATGTTATTTCAGCAACATGAGTTACCTAATCATGAACAGGCTCTTTCGAAAGTAGCCAAATGACAAATATTTCAAATTATGGATAGGCACACGTGGTTCTTTATGATGGCTCGCTGGTTATCTGAAATGAGGCTCTTAGATTTTTTTTGATTTTCTCGAAATCAAAAGGATACATTCGTGAATAAACTTCATCATTATTAGGAAGTGTATGATAAACACGCTGTGTATTTATTGGGACGAAAATGTTATATAATGTTAGACAACGTTTCGAAACTAAATTATACTTATGCATAGCAAATAATGAAGTACAGTTAGAGAATCTACTTTGAAATTAAAGAAATTAATGCTAGTTTTCCATGTTTTGGATTTATGAAATGTTTGATTTTTCTTATCTCTTTATGATTTGTTTGCATCATCTTTCAAATGAAGTATGGATAAATTCTTTATAAAATTACGTCTTGAATGATGTCGGACCCTTGTACTTCCTTAGGTATTTTCAAACTTTGAGGGTTACCCTCACAATTTGAATACGTAACTCCTTCCTCACCCGAAGAGCAGGGAAGGGTATATGACGAATTGAATATCGACCTGCTTTTGAATTTTTTTTTGGTGCCGTATAATACCAGCACCACATGCATTAGACATGGAAATGAAGGCGAAGTTAGGATTATAGGGAAAACATCACCTCAGGCTGTCAAAATTTCATTTGACCAACGTTCATGAATAATTTTAGTTTTTTATCGACCTTTTTTTGTAGTTTCACCTTCCACAATTTCTAAAGTTAATATAAATTCCAATGTAGATCTTAATAAAGGCGTAAAAAAGGCAGACTTTTCAGTTCACGCCGATAAGTTACTCTGTAAATTCAAAGCATTTTCCACAAAGAAAACTGTTCTATCGATAAGTAACTTGTATTCAAGGATTGCTCATGAAAAAAAAAAGAAGTATATATGCTCATATCTACGTTTCGGAGGCTAAACTCTGCCACCGTCTTCATGATTGAAAAACATCCAATATAACATGTAATTTTTTCTCTAGACGAAAAAATTCAAATTTTTCCCAACAAAAAATTACTTTTGTTCTGAAAAATTTCAGTTCCGATATGTGCGGAAACATTAATTCTAGTACTGTCCACAAATTTTTCATTTCCAATAAGAAATATGTATAGTTTGCTCATACACCAAAGTATGTCGTATCGAGTTTCCATCAGAACTTAAATTCATTCCATAAGTAGTGGAATTATCGGAAAAGTTGTAGATATTGAAATATTAAAAGTTTAAATTGAAGGGGTTATATTTTCTAACTGAATAATGAAATTTTTTTTGAAAAGTTGTTTGAAAAACATGAGGTGGTTCATAATTCATGAAGAATATCTGAAATAATATCAGAAATATATCTATGCACAAAAAAAACTATTTCAAATGTTCATCTTTTTGTATTATTTTCCAAAAAAATAATAATTGTGAATTGAAAAAAAAAATGAAGAACAAAATCAAATGTTCTTTTTAACAAAAATAAACAAAGTACAGCCAGCTGGACACGAATTGACAAATATTATAGTTTCCTATGTGACAAAATCAGCCATACAAAACATCTTAAGAATGAAATTCATAAAAACATGACGTTGTGATTGAATACACAGAAACGCATTACATGTACTACATTGATATCGAGTTTTTCCTTTGCAGTTTTTATTGCGGTATCTCATAAATTAATTTTTGTCTTCTACAGCACAATTGGTAAGTGCTTGTTCAACAATTTCCTAACGTTAGCAGGAATAGGTTAAGGCCCAGATGCGTTTTCTGATTGGAAATATCCGGGTGGTATGTAATCAGTGTCAATTTGATTACTTATTGGAGAACCTACATTCATGGCCAGACATTCACCTATGTAAATTTCAAATGCCAATAGATCCTTGATGTTGCGACTGGAAACATCCATAGATTTTTTATCTATTCGGTATTCTTACCAGGAATTAAGAATTACCAAATCGATACAGTGAAAAATGAAACGACATTTCTTTATTCTTTGTGACATTCTGTTTTTAAAAAAATCTGTTTTTCCGTTAACCAGCTGTAGTAGTACGATATCATCTTGTCATTCAGATCGACCCTTCCCGTTGCCCTATTGTATGCACTAACACAGTTTGGGCGAGATATTATTATGTATCGTTTGTTTATTTTGTCCCAACGTTAAATATCGGTAATTGGCGAACTTCCTTCTGATGAAGACAACACAAATAACTACAAAACAAATAAGGTTTCATCAACAAAATACGTAGCTATAAACATCACAATTACGTCTATTAACTCCAGAAAACCTGAATTTCACCACTTGTTACTATTCACATTTGATTTTTACCAAAAACCACAAAAAAAGTTACTTACATTTCGAGTTGCTGGGGTTTGCCATAACCTCACTTTACATTCACGAAAGCCGAGAACAACGTGCTGCTAACAGCATCGATTGCATTGTAATCCCAAGTACATGGGTGCAGTCTGCTGGACAGGTGGACTCGATCATCACAAATCATATAAATTTTGTATCAGACCCAAATGAAAATGTGACTGGGGACCGAGGAAGTTATTGAACTTGTTTTCTTAGAAACTGATGGAGTATTATTATTGATGTAAAATTGGTATAACATGTATAGGTAAACATAATTGAGGTTGTTCCTTAGGAATACAAAAGTTGAGTAAATACTGCAGGTAATTATGATCGAAGAAATACCTGAGTAGATATCCCTCATTTATGATTAAGTGGTGTATATAAAAATCAGGGTATATAATAGAATCAACTTCCAGTAAGTCATTCACGAAACATCCAAATTTGAAAATCATTACTATAAAAATTGAATTGTGTAATTTGTCCTATGGTATGGTCCTATGAGAAAACCCCACGCCACTGAGGTCTTCAACTTCTTGACTATTTTCCATTTAAATATTCGGAAACTTTCTAACAAATTAGACGAACTTTCTCTTTGAAGTCTTGTGTTTTTCTGAACATTGACTTGACCAAGGTTACTTATAACTTTGCAATATTCCTGGTTATAATCTGGCATCATTTTTTGTAGGTCAAGGCATTATCATGGTGGGGTAGCCATATATTTTTGTGAAAATATAGCGTTCAAATAACTGAAAGTCAATGAGTTTTGCATTGAGCGTGATATTGAGGTATGCGGCATTGAACTTATCCGATCTCAAATTACAATTATTACAATCTATAGATTAGCGTGTATTATTGACTACGATCTTTTTTAATAATCTTGAAAATTGTTCACTTTCTATCTCTAAAAAATTTTCTAACATTATAGTGTTGGGGGATTTTAAAATAAATTTTCTCAAACCGTCTACGAATCTTTCGAATTTAGTCTGTCTTAAAAACTCATTTGGACTTCATGCAACAATCACACAAGTTACTGGAGCTAAGAATGGTACGAGTAGTTGTATCGACATTATTTTCACTAGTTTTGAGGATGATTACCAGACAACGGGCGTAAGGGATCCGTGCCTCTGAGACCATTATGCTCAATTCATTAAAATGAAAAGCAATATAAATACTAACATCACTCCAATTTACAGGAGAATTATTACCTCCAACAGCATTCTTTATTTGAAGTCAGCATTATAGAATGTTGATTGGCAACCTTTCTATGCCTGCATCTCGTCCGAATCTATGACTGAATTCCTTCTAAATGTTCTTCCTCAATCAGTTCATAAACATTTTTCTCTGAAAAAAGTATCTAATGAATTGAAAAAACATTCACTCAAATGGTTTGATGAAAATCTAAAATGCATGAGAGATACGGTTCATGCAGTGAAGATGGTGTCTGATACAACTAAGGATCCCATTTACAAACAAGTCTTTAAATATGCAAATATGCCCACAATGAATATCATTAAGCTATCAGTGTAGCCAAAGGATACCTTTTGGACAGTTGGAAGCTTATTAATTATGAAAAATCCAAACACAAACGGCACATAATCACAGACAAAATAACTCCCAATGAGTTTAATATATATTTCACTACAATTGCTAATATTACCAAAAAAAACCTTCCTGCTGATAAAGACAACATTTCTTTAATATCGTTTGACAATACATTGAAACTCCGTTAATCAGTTTCGTTTATATTTACACTTATTACCAATTCAGAAGTCTATAATGTTATTCACGAATTGAAAAACTCTAATGATGTCGATATCTATAATCTCAACAGTAAAATAATTCACAAAGATATGTAGTCATACAAAAGAGTAGCTATCAGACACAAACTGGAAAAAAAGTTTGTACTCCAATCATTCGTTATGGAATTGAATCAGATATCATACAGTCACTTGTCTTACTGCTTTTTCAGCATCAATGTGTATAAAATTACAAGATAGAGCACTCAGTTCATTCATAAAATTACGACCTTATGTCACGAATGACTGTCTTTACTCTACAGACACGCCTGTGACACTTAGTGAAAATCTCACAAAATATGTTTCTTGAATTCAAGGTAACAGCTCAAATGTTGAAAAATTTGTTAATGGAAAGCCTTTTTTTGAAGATTTAGTTAAAAAACTTTCTCAGTTCGTAATTTCAACAATTTATGTGAACTGATAGTTTCTCCATACATTAAAATTCAAAATGGTTATACGTGCAGCCAAAATGAATGACCTCGGTTATCTTCGAATCGTTAATTCTTTCAAATATCCCGGTGATGTTATTTTGTTATAACTCGAGAACTGTTCTGTTTCTCACTTCTTTATTCATGCACTGACTGTTGTTTTACAGGGTCTTTCACGACGAGCGTTCGATGGGAATATATGGAGAACGATTCAAAATAAAAACTAGACATTTTTTGGTAGTGAGTTTTACAAAATGGCCTTCTTGAACAGAATATTTTCAACTACCGATCTCTTTTCGTTATTCCAGAAGTTGAGGGCAACTTCCTCATTTCAAATAGAATACCCTGAAATTTATTACATTTTTGAATTTCTTATCATATTTCAGGCCCACGTTGTATAACGATGCCTATACCCAAATTTCTTAGTTTTCGAGATATTAATTTCAATTCTTTGTTTTACACTTAACTCTATTCCTTCCGATTAAATCTAAGCAATCATTCGAATATTCACGAATACCAAAAATATTGTAGTACTCAACTGTCACTGAATATCAATAAATTACTAAACAAATAAGGATATTTCACAAAAAACTAGACGACTATGTTTTTTATAAATGTAGATAAGAAATAATTTCTTTCATATTCTGTCTGCTAGACCACAA
>WOGR01007534.1:0-12343 GCA_015342045.1 Leptinotarsa lineolata | reverse complement strand
GTCTCTGTAAGCCAGAGAGCTTCGCCTGAGCGTTTTCTGTAAAGCTCTCGGCCACCAGGTAATCGCTCCATAAGTGATCATTGGTCTCTCAATCATCACATGTATCCAATGGATTTATTTGGGACCTAAACCCCAAGTGTTACCACAAATCCTTTGACATGTCCATAAGGACAGTCTGGATTTGTGTAAAACTTTTCCCAAGGGGTTAACAGACATCTTCCCAAGGGGTTGACAGACATCTGCTTCCTCTGGCACCAACTGTCAACCACGTCCATCCTACTTTGGAGGATATTACAAGCTACCCTTCCAGACGTGGACCTTGCAAAGATGACAAGGTCATCTGCATAAGTTTGCAGATTTACCATTCTTCTAACGAGGGCATCCAGCAAACTATCCAACAAGAGCGACCACAAAAGGGGAGATAGTAACCCACCTTGAGAGCATCCCCTGGTGACCCTGAACCTGATGGCCTCGTCTTGAAGAGTCGTAGTTACAGTTCTGTTTACCAACTTGGTGCTTTGTCAAATGCTCCTTCAATATTGGGAAATGCAGCGACCGCAATCTCCTTACGATCGAGGGATTGGGAAATTTTCGCTAAACGTTGTTTAATGCTAAATATATCGAGTTGCCGGTTTGATGAGCATACTGGTGGTTATTCAGGGGGCTACATATAAAGCAACCCTTCTGATGTGTCCGTCCAGTTTCCTCTTAAGTCTTCTCAACAGGAAGGATGTAAGGCTGATTAGTTGGAAATAGCAGTTTCATACACAGCACCCCAGTAAATTCATGATTTCTTGTATAGGTAAGTTCGTTCTATCTTCCAGGTCCCCGTCATCGAATAGATTTCTTTGTATAATTTGAAGTGCTTCTTCGACAGGAACGTTGATATGAAGGCTCTCCACGTCGAAACTGATTAGTTGGTCTTGCTCTGTGACGTCGAATCCCCCTAGTAGTTCAAATAATGCCTTAAGTTCTTCACAAAAAAATTAAGTTTTTTCAATCGACAATCGAAGATCATCACTTATGTGATATAATTATGGCTTTTGAATCACAGATTGAATTACATCAGAGCTAATTGTTGAAGAAAACAAAAAACGAATCCATTCATTTCAATCAAAAATGTTCGATCATGTTGAAGTAATTTGGTTTGCTGGAGCTAAAGAATAACTGCCAATGTCTGAAAATAATGCAGAATTTTAAATTCACAATACGTTTCCCTAATAGTTACTTATGAAGCAATTCGCTGACTAAATTGGCGGTAACATAAGGATGTACAGAAACGTGAGAAGAATTACATTAAGAATAAGTGTATAAATGTAATATGGACATCAGAATCCATAACTTGAATTGTATACAGGATCTGTTTAAAACAGTTGAGTCAGCTTTGTTGGAATGTTCATTCAATTTTTTCTTTATCAGCATTTGGCATTTGATTCTGAGTAAAATATTTATGATCTTCAAGATCAACTTCAGTTTCATTGATTTTATGTTTCAATTACACGAATGTCTGTGAGTTATTAAAGATTAAACTATACAACACTTATATGTAATGGTACATATATTTTTAGTGAGAATTTCATTGAATTTTTTCGTAGGAATCAAAACTCTATAAAACGTCCATTAGTTGATTGTTATCGACCAAAGTATACAACAGAATAATGTCTTGGTATCTTCTCGAAATTTTCATTGAACCGAGAATAGTTTGACACGCTCATCGAAACCATAGATGATCTGATAGTAGTCTATATCTCATTTGCCAAATCAAAATTATATAACTCTCTGATTTCTGTTTTTCTGATTATAAAATTCTGAGGTTGCAAGCTATCAATCCAAACTTCAACGATGTCCGTCTCGTTTTTTAAAGAGGAATGCAAATCGTATCAAAACAAGGTCAAATTTTTACAGTGTGTGGTCAAGAATATTTCTTCTCTGCACATAAATTATTTCAATTCAATAAACTACCATAGAACAATAAAAACATCATCAGCATTAGTTCATGTCTTTTTCCAAAAGTTAAACCTATAAAAGAAAGTGATAATACCGATCATTTATACGATAGGTTGCCTTTTATGTTTCGGAATTTGGAAACCCTAATGTTGCAATCTGGCAACTGACAGCTCTATCGTAAAGTTTGACATTTTTGAGGTTATACATACTCAGAAAGTTTTGACATACGAGCGCTATTTGTGTTGTTTACAGTAACTTGAAAGTTTCATCTGCCAATTTCACTTCAAAATAATTTATTCATGCATTAATTTCATGATCCCGAATTTCAATTTTTTGAGTTGACCCGTTCCAAAAATAAAAGGGGTGGACATTAAAGAAATGCTCTATATAATTTCAAGGAATTGTAAGAATCCCAGAGGTACATAAATTTATTTTGATTCGTACCAAGAACGATGCATCGTAAACGCTAAAAGCATACAAGGGATAAAATCTATTTGTCTTGTGACTCTTCAAAACAGACGAATGTTCTATAGTTTGTTTACGTTTATTCGAAACTTCCTAGTAAAATTGCCGTGCCCATAAACGGAAAGATACGATAAATGCCCCATAATGTATTTCAGTTTATGACATTCCTGCATTGGGATAATGAGCATTATAATATTAATAAAGTTGAGCTACGCATTTCCTGAAAATATTAATAATTGTAACATATATGTCATCGTTAAGTGAACGTTAATTCATTGTTCTTACGCAGTTCCGTTGATTACTCACTCTTATTTTTGATCCTTCAATGCATAAACTGAAAAGTTTTGCAAATTGCTCATTGATCAAACCTGAAAAAATAATGTAATCAAATCAATCTTTATTGCCTGTGGATATTGCAGTACGGAAAACGTCAATATATAATTGTATGTCATATAAAAATTTCACAGTTTGAATCGCGTTAATTTAATGTATAAACAAAATTACTACGCTTACTATTCGAGAAAGTGATTAAAATCATCCATTCATCCATGAAGTGACACTTCAGTTTACTATAAAGAAACAAAATTAATAAAAATTCTTGAAACAGGTCGATTTTTTGAAGGAACGTCCCATTTTTTCAAAATTCCCGAATCCATGGGGCGCTAATCCTACATGGTTTTGACAACTATAAGAATTTTTTTATAAATTGTACAGTAAATTGAACATTTCTACCTGGTTTTCCAATATTTTTTACATATCCAGTTTCACGAAACTTTTTTTCAATTTTACTAACTGTAGACTGCGACATGTGTTGACCAGGGTATTCATTATTAAAAATTTTACAAACCTCCTTTTGAGTTCTTGTTTCATTACCACAACCAATCATAATTAAAATGTCTATTCTTTGAGTCTCAGACAATTGAGCCAAAATTAAATTTAATACGCTCACAAATATTATACTGACGTCTTTTAGTAACTTCAAATACCTAGATTCATATCAATTGTTTACTTGGCTTTTTGACTAATATTATAGTATCTTCCAATATTTTTTCCAGAATTCAAGGTTAGTAAGGAGCGTGTTACATGGATGGTCTATTTAATAGATCAGGTTATTATCAAGAAGTGAATAATGGTGGTCATTTTGAACATTTAATTTAATTGTAAATATCAATTTTCCCAGTTATGATTGCACCAAACTCAGATAACTTTACATTGCTGAACAGAGGACTAAAATCCCTTTCCAACAAGGTGCCACACGACCCCCTTTGCTATTTAAAATTTTCGAGGGAGTGCTTATAATTCAGAAGGGGTGCTGAAGGGGGATAATATATTCATACTGTAAATTGTCAGTTTCAAAATAAAAATCGACCTATTTCAGGTTTTTTCACATAGTACATAATAACGCTAAAATGAATTTATTCCATACATATGGACCGCACTGTATGATAGAAATAAATTTGTTTTCATATTCATCTGAACATGTTACTCAATTTCTGTTAATTATTAGATTTACTGGAATATGCTTGTGGATGCAGCTGGAAATGTGGAATCTGTTTAAAATCTGTTTTTTCCGTTAACCAGCTGTCGCACCCCTACGAAAGACAACCCTCGTGTGATTCCTAACATGTTTGTAGTTGTTTATACTTTTCGGCAATATTTTTTTGGGATTAGTTGAATTGAAAATTATTTATATATGAGTAAGGCTTTGATAAATTGAAATTTAGTGATAATGATATATTTATTATTTGTAATGTTCATATCATTATTCATTCACAGTCTGTCTAGTCATCGGCAGTTCGTTTTATGTATCAAACTATCAACAATAAACATTCACTTATCAAACGAGTATACAAACATATTTACTACCGACAAAAAAACAAAGGTGCATTCAAAATTGTAAATATTGATCCCACTACAATAACGAGTGGAAGGGCACCTCAATCAACACGTATAACAGTACTGTAGTTCGCATTCAAAGGGGTACATTTTTTAGGAGAGATTTATTTTGAGGAAATTACTAGATAGACTCTCTTTTAGTGTAAAAGTGTACTCAGAAAGCTTATGAATAAATTCTCGAATTTTATTAATGTTGTACATATTGTGTGTGTGACTATGTAACTGTGTCTATATGCATTAATTTGTTGATATGTTTATACTTATTTATATATTCTTACCCCTCCACAGGGGAAACCCTCGTGGTGTGCAACCATATTTATTTCATTATATATAGCAATTTTGTATTATTTGATGTGTTGATATTCTGAAATAAATATTATTGTTATTATTATTATCATGTAACTTTCAGACACAAGCTGGAAGAAAAAGCATTCCCAAAAAAACTATAGTCTCCCGCCACATTTTCTTTTTGTTACTTCAAAATTACATCGTTAATTCTTGCCACAGAATATTATATTCAGCCTCACAATCATTCAAACTTTTTTCACTCAGCAAAAAGGTGTGAGAACGCTTCAACCATTAAAAGGTCGAAATAGAGTGCAATTTGCAATGCCAAACAATAGATAAACAAAACAAAGGAAGTCATAATTCATGAAAGTGAAATTAATTGTACTGATATGCACAGAACAGAACAGAGAAACAAAAATGTTAAACTAAAAAATTATAGTTATTAAGGAAGCTGTTAGCCACAATACATTTCTGCACTTCAATCTGAAAATAAAACTGATAAGTAAATTAATTCTAAAATAGATAATATTTCAACCTTTCGCGGAGAAAAACTGATTAGAATATAATGACATCAAAGAACCGGCTGCGATTATAGGAACATAACTAGATAGTTATAATTTACGAGCTTAGGCCCAGGGTCGGACTCAATATACGGGCCATAAATAATATCTCCTATCTCAACTGAAAAATTGCCCCGATTCTGTTATGGGAAAATGACCTCTTTGTCCTTCATGTTTGACAAGTGAGTAATCTACAATGCAACAATTCAGCTCTCTCATCAAAGTCCAGATGCCACAACTCAATTCTTTATAATGGTACTAATAATCATAAATTAGATATGTTTTTCATTAACTATCACTTGAACACATGAATAGATTACTTTATTTGACCGTTTTCCATACTATGTACATTTATGGCAAGTCACAAATTTAGAAATCCTTGTTCGGAGTTACAAAGATACATAAAATCTGTTGAAATCATATAAACATTTTAAAACTTCTATTATGGATTTTTTAAGTTCCGATTTTCAAGATTTCCACAAACAAATAATTTTTCAGGTAGATATAGCTCTGTTTGAAACTAGATTGATATAATAAGGTGATTTATAGAAATTCCTCATCCGAATAAGGATTTATATTTTTTTAATGAAACTGGTTTTTCACCTATTACGGATATCTTCATCCATAAACACGAATGCGTCATGTAATTTTTATAATACTCATTTCTATTATATTTATTACATTTTTTAAAAAATTGTGATGAATCTGATTAAAAAAATCAATTCAGTTTTATAATAATAGTTCAGTCGCAAATAAATTAGTATCATCAAGTTCGTCAAAAAATCTACTTTTCTAAAAGTGATTGTTGAAAAAATGGTAACAATTTGAAAATTATTAGACACGAAAATGTTATTTTACCAACTTGTCTTATTTCCTATCTCGATTCCTTTCATACTAGCCACTGAAATAAATATCACCTGAGATTTTAGATCAGGTTACTTCAAACTATGGCCACCTGAATACAATAAGAAAAAATTCAACTTACAAATTCAAAACAGCGAAAAGTGGAAAAAATAACCTTCACAAATCAAGTTATGTCTTGTCTAATAAATTCTTTGACACCCAGTATTAACCTGATTCAACCTAGTAAATATAGCCAGAAATGTCTATATCTCATAAAATAAATACAAATTCATGGAAGGTGGCAAATCTGAGAACTCATGCAATTTGTCACGGCTAGCTGAATTTTTCCCACTTTGTTTCCATCAGTTCACATTCATCAAAACAATATTCGATGTGGCATCTGGAAATGCACAATATTTCCGAGAGTTTTGTCAACTATAAACACTCAGCCAGAACGTTATCCAAAATGTCAATCACGGGCTAATTTATTGCCAAATTACGTTTACTCAGAGATTATTTTGGTGTAACGTTACGTGGACGTGACGTGGCGAAGGATAAAAAACAAACAATGGGAATTTTTATGTTGCTGAGTAGAGCAGTTTTTTACGGACAGAACACAAGCACTACAAGAAAAGCCTTTAGGCGCTGTAAGAGCAGTGCCTGTATGAATGTGGATTCACATTGGATTTGAATCGCTGGAGATTGAATCCATTTGTAAAAACGTTCTCAGGAAGTTTATTCCACATAAACACAGTTCCTCAAATGAAAGAGGTCCTGAACAGTGAAGTTCGAGGTGTACTGAGCTGAACCTCTAAACGATGAGCAGCCACAGTCCGTCGCGTATTTCTGACATGTACCGCTCTTGGTGGAATCAAATATGCCAAGTCACACTTCTCGTGAAAGTATCTATGGAAGAGAGACAAATCTCCAACCTTATGTTCCACACTATCAAGATTGCAACCAAACAGCTGAGAATAATATGAATATTTCCTATCAATATTATGAGATATCATGAGAATATTATGATATACTCATTTCTCTCATTATTTTCCGCACCAGTTTCGAGAACAATTTTCAATGCGTCGGCTTTAAAAAATACAAATATTTTCACAGCGCTCATCCCTGATAAAAACATGGAAATAACACAGTTTTGTTTGTCAGAAAGAATAATATGAATATTATGATATCCCCGCAAATTATTTAATCAACGAAATTTATTACCGCCTCAGTGCACCGTACATTTCTTTGCGATAAAAAAGTATGAAAACTAAAATAAACTGTCCCAGTTTCCAACGAAATTTCTATGAAGCGCAAATATTTCTATTTATATAAATGCATCGCTTGGATACTAAGGAAAGATATACTGCAGAAATGTATGCAAGTTTCGGATCAGAATTTCTCTGAAACTATAGTTCCACCTGTTCTAACACGGTATGAATATAAATTTATCTAGCATCTGATCCTCAGTCTCAGTATATTTAACGGAACTGAATCAAACATCACATGCAAATGTTTGTTTGAAAATTTCAGTAGGAATATTTCACATGACCTCCATTCAACTTTTCTTATCTTTATAGGCAGTATTTATATGTGAAATTTTAATAACAATGATTGTACAATATACATTTATACAACCATTACAAAAAAAGGGGATACTAATTGTTTTGAAAATTACAGACCCATAAGCTTACTCCCAAATTTCTTTAAATTATTTGGAACCGCAATGTGTAATAAAGTTATACAGTTTTTTCATGAGTGTAATATCTTCAGTGATAATCAGCATGACTACTTACAAAAAAATCAACACAAACGACAATTTTCCAATATACGCAGAACATAATTGGTTCGGTGGAAAAACGGCATCTAGCTCTGGGTATGTTTCTTGACCTGTCAAAGCATACGACTGTCTGGATCATAATATCTTGTTAATAAAATCAGAGAAATATGAAATAAAAGGAAATGCTCTGAAATGGTTTCACTCATATTTAGCAAACAGACAGCAGAGAGTCAGTATCACTAAAGACTCAAAAAACTTCAAATCTGTTATTATAACAACATCTATAGGTATACCGCAAGGAAGTGTAGCGGGCCCACTGTTGATCGTTATATTTATGAATGATTTATGCAAATCTGAATTAGTAGAAAATCAATATATAACTATATATATAAGCAAGCAGCTTCATCTCTTTATTTTGCAAATTTTGAATCTGTCATGAGATACGGAATAATTTTTTTGGGATCCAATAATTATACAAATAGAATATTTGTTATAAAAAAGAGTAATGAGAATAATCAATTACAAACATTATAAGGACTCTTGTCGAACAGTTTTCAAGAATAATAACATCATGACTGTATATGCTCTGTACATTTTGAATGTTTGATGTATTTGTTTAAAAATAGAGAACTTTTTAATCTAAATGCTACAGAACACGAATATAACACTAGGAGACATGACCTCATTTATCCATATCATACATTGAGACTTACTGAAAAATCTCCATATTATATGGCAATGAAATTTTACAACAAATTACCAGTACTTGTTAGACATTCTGCTAGTAGCAATCAATTGAATAAAATCAAAAAGATACTTGCAGATCTAGAACCCTATTGTGTTGAGGATTTTTTAAAACACCAATTTTAAAATATCATCGTGTGTGACGTCATTTTATTACATATTGCAATTATTTTTTATACAAATAATTGTGGTATTTTCCAAAATAAACATCATTATTATTATAATTCTGAAGCAAAAGATAAATCGTTCTACGAAAGTGGTATTGAAATGTTAGAGCGGCTTTAGAATGATTGTGTGGCTCTTGATGGAGATTGCGTTGTTGAATGAAACCAATTCTGAACAAAAAAGACGCGTTTTCTTTCATAGACTTGGGCCTTTTCAACCCATGAGTTACTATCTATATCTGATCATTATTTCAAACATTGAGATGGATACGGTAAAGTATTCTTGAACGATAGGAATATGCCGTCGCAGACTTTTTTATAGTTCTATAAAAGAAGATTTCTTACATATATAAAACAATAATGAATTAAATAAATAAACCTACCTCTTGAATTTCTCCGCCCATTTGGTGGAAACCATATAAGTACGTCAGACAGTTTTTGAGTTTATCGCTTTCAGGCAGACATGTCGGGGGACTTCAATTTACAATAATCTACTGAAAATGACTTATTTAAATGATATTATTCAAAAATGTAGTGGAACACTCCTAAAATTACCATCTAAATGTCTCCTTGTGAAATAACCATATCGCTAAGTACAGTTGAACCACATACAAAATCTTTTTGGCTATTTTTTAATACAAAGTAGCCTTCAGGGATCCAAAAACCTTGCATGTTTGTATCGCCAAATTCAGGTCAAGAATATGTCAACGTTTTTGGATAACTCTCAATGAGTTGCGAAAAGTGGTTGATCTTTCTGATTCCAATCAATGTAACCTCTACTTCAATTAGATTAATTCTAGAGGTCAAATAGCAAGAGATCGTAGGCATTTGTCGACTATTACTCCTACTCAAGAGAAGTATGTGTGGAAATCGGCTTGTTGCGTTTCACAAAGCAATTCAGCAATATTCAGACTATTACTTTTGAATAATACTTCCGCAGATCATATTGACAAAACAGTCCATACCAAAAACAATTAGTTGTCCACCTATTCTGAATGGACTATTGTCAATATTAGATAGAGCCAAATATTGAACGAAAGTTATTTCTTGTGGAGAATAATTGATTTTCATCGACCTTCTTTGAAATCTTCCTGATGTTGAACCTATCGAGGAAGTTGAGAATTAAAAAGAATCAACGGAGGCAAATCTGCGTATGAACTCCCTGAAGTGCTGTATAATTTCTTAGCTTTTTTTGATATGTAAACCTGTGGTATGAAAATTCACTTGCGTTGATACGGTCGCTACTTCCCATTTAACCGAAAGTTTGAAATCAGCTGGAACTGCAACATTAGCGAAAAAATAGAAAAAATCTTGGTAACAGCTATATGTTCCATCCAGAACAATTTTGGTATTTATGGCCCGGAGTCTCTGTTATACGTTCAAGAACTCGGAAGCAGATTGGGCCAAGCAACGAAATATTACCGTTCTACCTCTTTATTGAGAGAAAGAATCAGTATTGCTATTCAACATGGTGATGCTGCTTCGGTCCTTGAAACTATTCCTTCTTCACATAATTTTGATGAGATCATGCATTACCATTATTTCAGTACCGAACTAAAATCTCTTCGAAACAAGCCGAGATTTGTGTATATTCGTCAGTCTCCCATCAAAGTTAATTCGCAAGTAATTGATCTTTTCCAGTGCGATCATTGGACAAAGGTCATTCTTGCCCCCCAAATATGAGCTGCAGTCCTCGTGGTTCTGGTTACCTTTCAGTGGAAGAGCTTTGTGGAGCAAGAGCCAAATCCATTTCTCTACGAAACCCTTCACCACTTGGAAGAATCGATTGCATCTTTAGAAATGGTTCTGATGCAGATTCTGTGGAAAATGTTTTTTCTTACGAATCAGTACACAGTTGTCCTGGAATTCTTGCGAAGAAAATTGAAATAGATAATTCAGGAAACACAAGCTATCTGAATAGCATTTCATAAGTGTTGTTCATGACGAAAAATTTCAAGAACGAGGTTTTAACGATGAACGAGAATGTTCCTTACTTATTCACCAAACTCAAACACCTGTTCATGCAGCCGCAGCCAACCGATTTCCTGGAGTCTTTGAAGTCCACTAGATACTCGTTAGAACCACAAGAGGATTGTTCCGAATTCGTGGGATTCTTGTTGAATACTTTTCGTGAGCAGGAAAATAGCAGAATCAGTACTCCTGACCGCTATGGATTGAATGATGCCAAATAGTTTATCTCGTCTTGTGTTTGTAGATCTTGTGCTGGCAAAATTCTCACTTGTTTACTTTGTAGTACATGTTCAAGAGGTAGCAAAAATATATGTGACTTTCTGGAACTTCAACTAGCATTTCCTAATATGAATGAATATGAGTCCGTGCAAAGCTTATTGTTGAATTATCTGACTTTCATTCAATAATATACTACTGGATTCGATATTCAATTGTCAGGTATTCAAAAATCACTCAACTGTGAGATTTCATAAAGGTAGCATTCAAGCCAAACAACAATTTGCATTCATTCATAAATAATTCTAAGTCAGCACTGAACAAATTCAAAAAATCTGGGGTTGACAAGCTCAAGTGCGACGACTGCCTTATATATAGGTCAGACTGGCTGCAGTTTTGATCAGATATTCGAGGAGTATTTGAGAAGTTACAGATTGAACAAACTAGATTCCAACTACGCCAATCATCTCATAGAAAACACTCACGATTTCACACAAAATCCAGAAATCCTGCACATTCAACACAGAGTGTGTCGAAACAACAAGTATTATTTTAACCCTACCCATTTAATACAAAAAACTTAATGATCACATTATTTCCCATAAAAGTTATTATAAAAAGAATGATGAATTAAATTTAAATTTAAATGGAGAAGGAAACATTATCACGAGAGATTAGTTCCCTCGACGACCCTATTTAAATGTACACATTTATTCTGAAAATGAAAAAGGAAAACATGTATCGCCCTCTTTAAATTTTCTCCTTGACTCAATTCATTCATCTTCATCTCTTTACCATTTCCACATACGTTGTTCCATTGACCACATACAATAAAAGTATGTGATCATTGGGTTTTATATTTCATTGTTGGCAATCATTATTTCCATAGCATGACTTTCAAGATCAAGGTTTTCCTCAAATTATTAGGTAGGATATATTCTAATGTTATAGTTGTCCTGAAGAAGGACTTTACCGAAATCTTGACACATATCAGAGAGTTTTACTACCTGCGCTTATTACAAAAAATAAAATGTTCAACTATATCCTTCCTCTATTTAATAATCTTCAAAAACAATTCAATCTTTCTACATTGACATGACGAGATGAGTGTGTAATTAATTGTGTAAATTGGTTACAAAAATAGCCTGCATTAAGCTGACTACAAATCCTTCGTAAATATCAATAACTCCTAAAATAGTTTGAAGTTAGTGGAATCTAAGCAAATTAAATGATAAAATGAAGAAAGATTTTCATTCGTCGAAATTTGTAATAGTATATCGTTTGAATAAATTAGATGTTTACGTAAAAGTTCAAGTTTTATGAAGTCATAACTTTGTCGAATATATTTACTGTCAAGATTGGCGAAACATTATTTTTATTATACACTGTGTCCGTAAAGTATGGAACAAATTCATTTTTAGCTAAACAGGTCATTTTGAGAAATAATCCTGAAACACGTCGATTTTTGATGT
>WOGR01007533.1:0-12344 GCA_015342045.1 Leptinotarsa lineolata | reverse complement strand
ACTTTGCAGGTCACGACTTACTGATGTTCTCTTGTATGATTTTAATATTATACAAGATGCCTTAAGACCGATGATACTGATTCATTTATCTTCATGGTACCCTATTGACATCGTCAATATGTAGACAAATTAATAAGCAATTAATAAGTTATCAAATGAGTCAGCTCAAATTCTTCGATAAATACCCATAGATTTCCTATATACCTCCATATCAATAGTTTTGCTAAAATATTCAACAAATCTGTCAAAAATAGATAATTTTTTTTCAGCATTCATTGAGTGTTAGGCTTTGTTGTATGTGAAATGCCGTATTAGATTTTGTTGAGCTTTGCTTAGATCATCTAAATTCTAAATGCCTAGCGGTTTTCATTGATCTAGCGAAGGCCTTTGATACGGTACTACCGTGCTACACGTTAAATTATTGAACGAGGTCAATCTTATGCGACAGTATTTGTCACAACGTATATGTCATAACGTATATGTCACAACGTATATAAATTATCTGACATCGTTAAATATGAAGGGAAAAGTTCACGTTATTAGCAGATGACAGCACAATACTATGACACAGTAAAAATACCTCAGATCTCCACAAGGTTATATCTTCAGATATCGGATTATCAAAGACTGGTGCGATGCTAATCCCTTATCTTCGAATATTAGCAAAACTAATTTGATATCTTTTCGAAGTTCTATTGATAATTTTCCAATTACTATTCGAAAAATGGACGCTTTTTAACAGACCGACTATATAAGGAATGTTCTGTTATGGATATCCGACAGCTACACTATTTTTTTACAAATGTAAAATATCACTTTAGTAAAATTAAAGCACTATTCTGAAATCACAAGTATAGCACTCGACATCGTGAATAACTCACCCAGTCATCGTGAAAAAATCAATATCACAAAGAGCATACTCTTTCACTGCTGCAAAACTTTATAATACAACACCGGAAGCGATAAGAAATATATTTCATATGTCATTGTTCAAAAATGAGTTGAAAAAATTCATATTAGAAACTCATAGAAACTTCGTAATAAATCTTCTGGATTAAAAATTATAAAACAGGTCCTACACAAATATTTACTTATCTTGGTTTTATCTATTCATCTTTAATAATTGATAGTGTTATTTCTCCAGCAATATAATATCATCATAGCAATACCTATACTGTTAATCTCAACTCTTTTATTCAAAAAAATTTTGCATTTATTTTTGTTATTTTATTATTATATTATTTTAACTATTTTATCATATTTTTAATTTATCGTGATGCAATATTACGTCTTTTATAGTTTTATTTTTTGTATTTTGTATTATTTACTTATTAATTGTTTGCGTAACGAGTGCAGTAGCACTTATAGCCTAGGCACTTTATTTAACTTGTTTCCTTAAAGAAATGTACTCTTGCTTTTGTCAATAAAGTTATTATTATTATTATTATTTCAAATATTTTTCACAAACAAGAATAATATACATATGGCACATTTGAATCGTCCGTTAAAATTTTAGATTCAAAGGCCAAATCCACTTTTTATGAAAAAATTAAACAAGAGTTGTTTGGCATATATTTATTATTTTTAAATGACAATGTTAACAAACATATTGTAAATATATACTTTGAACAACTATATACTACTACATTTTGATTTGTCACAAATAAAATCCAGAATCGGTCTCATTTGGTCATTGAACTTACAATTTAAATGAGAAATATAGAAAATCAGTCTAAACACAGTTCACTGCTCTTGACAAATAATAAATTGGCATCGGGAAAATGTATACAATACCTATTTTCCACCAACATCTATGCCAATTTATTTGAAATTATAAATTACAAGACATGCAGATAAGAATATTGATTTCTAAGTGTACTTGAATATCTGTTTATCAATTGCGAATGCGGGTAATTCAGGCTACCATATCTTCTAGCTACAAGACCAAGTATGTAGACAAATCTAAGGCAAAGTGTACAGATATGTTATTGCTTATTTACACAGAGCTGCAATTTTATAAATTGACTGGATTAATGATATTTCCCATCCCAAAGAGTAGAAAGGTCCATAATTTTTGATACACGAGATGTTGAAATAACGGTGTTGGAATAAAACTCCAGTAAGACTCATTACTACACCAAAGGTTCCAAACAGTGCATTAAAAGAAGATGAATCAAAATTAATTTATTTACTGATCAGTATTCAATAAAGAAATGGTAGACTATTTTCCCATTTATTAGTTACACGCTTTGTGAAACCAATCCTACACAGAACCAGTTGATTACTCATATAATTCAAATTCTCCATTTGAGTTTCATAATTGCATATTTTTATACAAGGTGAATGAAAATGAATTCATTTACCGATCAGTATTCAATAAAGAAATGGTAGACTGTTCCCCCCCATTCATTGGTTTCTCGCTCATGAAATATTTAAGAATCTACGTACACCTTCAACACATTTGCGAAATATTCCACGAGTATTTTAGTGATGTTTCCACAACTATATACAAGCACCGTAGAGAAGTAAACACCAGTAAATTCACTCTCCGCTATATTTGGGTTACGCTCAACCGATCTATCTGAGGCGTGAGAGCTAGTGTATACAGGCCATAACTATCATTACTTTCTACATGAAGAACCCCTTTGGCCTCCTTGGGAGCTTAACGTTGTCGAAAAGAATGTCTTGCAAGACATTCCAAGAATAGCTTTAGCCTACACCCTCCTACCGCACTACACGCCGCCGATACCTACATCAAAGACGCCAACTAGGAGTGAACTTACTTGTTGACTTCTATACGGTGATACAAGGAATATTTCCTATAATTATAACTCTTATAACTCCTTTCATCTATTCGCAATTGTAATTGTTATGGAATATTTGTCTTTTTATAGAATGGAGCCATCTTCCCAGTAGTGTAATATGAATTGAAAGGGTATATTTTTAGGACTAATTTTTGGTAAAGGTTTCGGCTTTCTACTTCTCCATCTTGTTACAAGATATGTGGGAATCTTCCAAAGAAAGGAAGGAAGCAATCAATTTCAAAAATGAACTCTACAAAGATGTGTAGAATATGCAAAGAAGTAACCTTCAGACACAAATTGGAAGAAAAAGCCCCCTCGAAACAGCTATTTTCATATAAACATTGAATTTCACGAAAGACAAAGATTTTCAAAACAAATACTTTTATATGAACACTGAATTATACGAAAAACACTTTTCCCTATTCCGTTTGTATTCCAAATATTCTTGACGGAATCGAATCAGATATCATTCACAAGATTCCTACACAATATAATTGATGAAAGAAGTAAAATTTCACTTACATGAAACACTGTCATCCTCACTGCTAGACATCCGATGTCCTATGGCTGGGGTTTGATCAAATAATTGGATGAATGCTATTTACGTACTGTCATCGATGACATGGCACATTCCGTGACAAAAAGTCGTTTAATGTTATCCGTATTTGCTACTGAAGAGCCGATAAGGCAAGTGTCTCACGGCGAAACATCGGATGTCTAGCAGTGAGGATGACAGTATTCCATATAAGTGAAATTTTACTTTTTTCATTAATAATATTGTGTAGGAATCCTATGAATGATATCTGATTCGATACCATTACGAATGTTTGGAATACTAACTGAATAGAAAGAAGTGTGTATGTACTTTCTAAAGTGTTGACTCAAAAAATTGAAGAGTATGTGGTAGTTTGTATTATTTTTACCTACTATTCAGTATACTTGATGGAAAATTATTTTGATGTTTTTAACTAGCCTTTCAGGATATTTTCATCTTCCATAACCTGAAAAAATAAAAATTGTGACGAAAAATTTTATGTACGTTTGGAAAAGCCAAACTTCTAGTTCACCCAGATACATTAGTGCATAAATTCATATTTATTATAGTTGTATTTTATAAATTCTACCTTTTTAAACAGCTAAGAATTTTGATATCTATCTCAACGTGTCAGAGCCAAAAAAAAATATGTCTCCGCCTTCAATTTTTCCTCACTGAATCGTTTTTTAAACTTTCTCGGATATCGAAGGATATTTGAAATATTAAATATGTCCAAGTTTTTTATTGGCTCCTTCGGCCAATTTTATATTGACAAGTTCCTAATCACAATTTTTATACTTTCAGATTGTGAAAGTTGAAAATATCTAAAAAACAGTGTTTTAATGTTATTGATGATGAGAAATATTTTGAAAAATCATTATATAAAACAAATAAAAATGTGGGAATCTTTCAAAATTAAAGATGTGTCTGAAGATTGTATCGAAGAGATAATACATACGTATAAAAAATTAATATTTCAAAATAAAAGTACCCCTTTCAATTTAAACAAATAGAAATATTGTTTTGATACCGTGGTTTACTTTGAAGAAGCTACTCCTTTATTAAATATCTCATGAAAAATTTTAATATTCTTGCATAGCCAATATTCAAAGGAAGAACATTCAGTGGATATTCCTTGCTGTTCTAGTCATTATTTTGTACAGCATAATCATAAATACTAGATAAATTAGGATGGTGGTGGTTTTATAAACACATTTCAAATGTGAGAAATGTTAGAATATGCACAATTTGGATGATGTGCCCCTCGTTATAATAAATCCTTCAAAATAATTAGGCAGGGCATGGTATGCATCATAGAGAATTTCGGGTCTCAACCATTTGTATTAAATTGTATCATTACGAACAAAAACATAATCAAGGTATCCATATCTAGTAAGACAAATTTTGAATAAGGGCTTCTATGGAGATACATCTGAGAGAGCAAACTTTATTTTTATTCAAATCATTTGTGTGATAAGGAGCTTTCATTGTCAGATATTGGACAAGCTCTATCGGATTGGTATACGAGAAGACGCAATTGAATGGGTTGCATCTTATCTCAGAGAAAGGCAACAAATTGTAGTATTAAGTGGAAATAGATCAACAGAAAAAATTGTAAATACTGGTGTCCCTCAAGGATCAATTTCGGGACCTGTTCTCTTTATAATTTTTATCAATGATATAGTGTACTCATGCCCCAATGCTCGAAAATTTGTCATCTATGCTGATGACACTGATATTCTCATATCAGATAATAAATTGAAAAATGCTGTTACCAGAGCAAGCATTTGTAGCAACGATTTTCATAAATGGTGCTCGTTTGATGGACTATTAGTTGACCCATCAAAAACATTCATTACGGTATTCACAACAAAAAATATAAGTCATAATATGAATTTTTTAATGGGAGTGAATCATTATTCGATAGAACAGGTAAATTTCTGGGTGTCGAAATAGATCAGAAAATGACACGGGAACCTCATATTAATGATGTAACGAATAGAGTAAAATTTGCTTCATTATCAGACAACTCAAGGGCACAATATCGTTAGACACACTTAAATTAGTTTACTTTGGACTTTTACAATCTGCATTGTGCTACGGATTGATTTTTAGGGGAAATTCAGTACATATGAATAAAATCTTCTTCATCCAAAAGAAAATAATCAGGTGTATGGCTGGTGTAACTCGTGAAACCTCCTGAAGAAACATATTCACACAACTCTCAATTCTAACAGTTCCTCCACTTTACATTATTCTGATTATCATTAATGTCAAAAAAGAAAAAAAGAACCTTTATAAAAGATGTGATATACACAAATACAGTACGAGAAATAGTGAGAGCATCCATCAGCCATACTCAAGATTGAGCATTGGTCAGGACTCTCACATATACCAAGGAATCAGGTGCTATAACCGACTTATGAATATATTCCCGCACTTGAGCTCAGCAAGTTCAAATGTGTTGAAGGATAATCTGATTCGTTATCTAATAAATCAATCCTTTTACTACGATGAAGAGTTTTTAGACGCTAAATTGTAGAGAACTTAATCCAATCGTTTGTGTATTTCTCATACACTGGAGAGTTTGTAGATGCTACATTCTAGAGAATTTTAATCCAATTGTATGTATATTTTTCATTTTTTAAATTGTACATTTCTGAATTTTTTTTGCCTTGTGACTAGTCCGATAAGTTTTTTGCATGTATCTATGTATTCTCTCGTATGTATATGTAAATTCTTCAGTGATGAATAAATAAATTCTAATTCTAAGTCAATGTCTGTCATATTAATTTTACACGGTGTTCATTAATGATATGCGAATATTCAGTAGTGTAAATCTACATGAAAAAATACTGATAGATTGCTATATAAACTATAGTACGAAAATACGAGATGATAAAGTTTTAAGAAAAACATGGAAATTATTCAATATTTCTGATACCGCGTTGGATATTTCAGTAATATTTTGTAAGCAGTGACAGTTGATAAAAGTTTATATTTTTCAATAAAAAAATGATTTCCAACAATACTTTCGATACGCCTAAGATTTTTCTCAAATTGAATTTATTTTTGAGCTTCCTCGTTCAATTTGTGCCTAAAAAGTCATGTAGAGTTTTTTCCTACGACACGTCATTTTTGAGTAAATAAATTGAATAAAAATAAATTTCATTCGAGAAAAAACCATAGGCGTATCTGAAGAAAGATCTCAATGTGTAAGGTCAGCTTAAATAAGAACTGGTGCTACAGTAGATCAGAGAAAATTCTGAAACAAGTACGAAGAAGATTGCTAGACAGTTCAATCAAATTGTGTATATTATAATTCCAAAACAGTAGGCACTATATTCTCAGAAATGACTGACGTTTTTGCCTTAATCTATCTCTTGCCAAAACGTACGGAAATTATTACAACCTTGACAACAATGTTTTCGTTTTTATGCAATGATATTTCTGAGAATTTAGTGCCTACTAATATGGAATTGTACTACAGATGATTTCAGTTCCTCTTTGTGAGAACATCTTAAGACGCTAGTGTACACAGGCCCCATTAACACTGAAGAGGGAGCAAGATAAAGAGTATTTGCAGCATGTGATAGAATAAAAAATACGCTAGGGATTTTTCGACGAGTGCGAAATTCCATAAGAAGAGTAGAAACAGGCATATTGTATGAAGAGACATTTTCAACAATTTTTGTAACAATCATTACACGTTAGTTATGTTCATGTTGTTAGTTGTGTTAAATTTTTTCAATTAGATTATATTTTTTCTTTGATAACGTTTTTTTGCTCAAACATCGCGCGTCACAGAAAACCTCAAGAGAGCTCTCTTGTTTAAAATTGAACAGGAAATTCAAAATAGTTTTAATTTGGAAACAAACAATAAACGTACCGGTAGAAGATATTTAAGTTAATTGCACAATGCATGCCACTGTTGAATTGGAGAATTCTTTTCGTAGGTATCCTCGTAGATGTGCATCCTAATTAAGTGTTCCTGTCTACTAATTCAAAAAATGTTAATAAGATCGAATTCAATACAAACTTAGAGGAGGAAAACTTAGAGATGAAATTTTTTTCATCCATTTAATAAATTTTATTTGAGGAAAATCCATAGGCGTATCAACTGACACTGCTTAACAAATATCACTAAAATATTCCAAATAGTTTAGTTCAATAATAGTTCAAGTTCAATATTAAATGATTTAAATTCTCTTCTCAAAACTTCAACACATCTTATTTTTGGATCATATTTTATTTACAAAAGAAAACTTCAACATTTCATATTTTTGGATCATAGTTTATACACAAAAAAAATTAGCATCTGTAATATAAACGCAAGAATAAATTTGCGTTTTTATTCCATTCATGTTTATATACCACAAATTCAGGCTTTCATTATTACACCTATGAATTTTTGCATCATTATCGAACACCCTGTATTATTATTACACCCATGAATATTCCCATTCATCATTTGATGGATGGGTTTTTAACTGAACTGATTCATTAGTCGTCTCTCTGTTGAAAGTTGTTAAGGTGAAATGATGTGTGATATTTTGAAAAATTTCGAATATCTACAAGCATCTAATATTTCAATTCAAGAACGATGGCTTCCAAAAAATTATTTCTTTTATTTTGCTAGTTATGTTACTTTTATTTCAAATAGTTTCTTTTGCTCTTGATGAGAGTGAAACTCATCTGAATTCATTGATTCTGTATTTTGGTTATCTTTTTTGATCTTCCTATTTTGAACCACACTTTGAAAAAATTGTTGAGACCTGAAATTATCTAATGTTCTCCTGGCGCAATGGAAAAATCGTCAACATAGTCCTGTTTACTTGGAAATATTTTCAATCAGCATATTTCGAGTGTCACCACTAGATATATTGCACACAAAATTCGGGTGGATACCCTGTCAATATTCAAACAGTTTATAGTATGTCATGCAATCGGACGATACTTGATGTCTTCAGGCGTGTCTCGAGCGTGTCTATACAGACACGCCTGAAGAAGCTATTGCGTAGCGAAACACGTGTTGCGTTTTTGTAAAACTGTTTAATGAAAATCTCACAGTATTTCTTGAATATTTTATTGTGAATAAAATTCAGTTATATTTAGTGATTCAACTCGAATACAATTTGAATAAAGTTTGTCATAGGAAGACAAAACAATGTTTATAATTTGCGCTGATAAAATACTTCAAAATCTTTATTTTCTTTCAGAAATCAAAACGAGCTACTACGATGTTACAGAAACTTGCTCAGTTATATGCTACACATTGACTAGAGCTTATTTTTATACTGAGTGGACCTTTCTTCAACCCTGATTTTTGTAAAAATTCTTTCAGAGGTCTGTTTATAAATAAAATATTCATTTTCGAAGTAACCCAAAAAACTTGCAAAGAGGTAGAACACGTGAACACACAAAAAACTCTATATGTATTTCCTCACCCTCATAGGTTAAAGGAAAACGACATATCTGTTCACTAGCGTGCTACCTACTTTGGAAGTTTTTTAAGTAATTCTCACGATATTTTATTTCGCCACCACGAAAACAGGACAAGTGGCGATTCGAAATCAGTGAATTTGAAAGGAGGGGAAAATAGGGTGAAGTATAGAAAAAAGAAAGAAAATGGACTGAACTGAGGTATGAAAGTGTTTGTAGTTTCTCGTGAATGACAATCATGAACTGTATGCCAAATTTCTGACTGAAGCAAGCATAATTTAGAATGTAATTCCCGAGGTGAAGTAAAGTGTTTGTCACAAGTACTTGAACCAAACATCTTATCAAAATAAGTGAAAAAACATGTGCTTTTGGCACATAATACCCGTGTGGACTGGAATAATTTCAATAAGTGAGCCATTGTCGGTCGACATTCATGAGTATCGGGAGGAGAAAAACCAAAGTATGAAAGATGGAACGAGCATGTTTGGAAAACAAAAGGTAACAGATAGGAGAAGGAAGACTGGAATGAAGAAGAGGTGATTTTATTTGCTGGGCAGTCGCACAGCTGGCCCTGACACCCTCAGCTTGGGAATCTACAGAAGAAAGCGTACATCAGATCGTAGTTCTTGAAGCTGCAATGCTGAATGTCTTTGCGTTTCCACTCTCCCATCTCGTTGACGGAGAATACTTCTCTTGATGAATCCATTACTGGAGATGACTGAAACAAAAAAGTGCTGATTATTTATTGTTGATTGTATTTTGGGATGTCAACTTCAAAACTGGGTCAAGTATCTTGATCATACCTCATCAAAACCCCAGAAAACAAACTGAGAGCTATTACCGCTTATCTCTACGTACAATGAACACTGTACCAAAACAGAAATGTTTCGTGACGGAAGGAAGATCTGGTATGTATGAGCAATAAACTAAAAGTGCATTTGGAAGTGCAAGAAAATAGGTATGTGGGACCAATACAAAAGGTCCCTGATTGAATGAAACAAAGCCCTAAATGATATGTTGGTGACACTGTTGAATAGTTTCGAGAAGTTTCCAAAGATACAATACTAAAACCTAAGGAAGAGTGTGAATGATGAAAGTGATTGCCAGTATGTGCTAGATATTGAAGATACTGTCGAAGGGACCTCAGGTCTCAATAAATAATCTTGAAACAAATACCGGGGAGTATACAAAAACAGGCGTTAAGTGAGGAATGTCGGGCGATGAAGAAAAGGGACGATAGTCTGCTGGTAAGCGTGAGTGATTCGTTCGACTAATTCAATCGACCGCTATGTGGAACCGTGGTTCGAGCCCGACGGCCGTACGATCGATTTTCACTGCGTATTGAAGAGGCTAGAGCTGGTTATCGGAAAAACAGATTTTGAATAGATGATATATGAGTCACCGATACCAATAACATTTATCCATCCCAGAATAATAGCACTTTCAGATACTCGTATATTCCTGACAGCTTACACCATTGCCCACAACAACAAAAATAGGGACATTTTTTGTCCATAGACTGGTCACGTTCCCTTTGAGCAAATTAAGAAAGAAAGGTTATCAGGGAGATAGCTGAAAGTACTGGGCATCCATCGTAATCCCTCGACTTTTCAGAAAGATGAAGATTTAAAATTCTTAGTTTTTTTACAAACCAAAATACAGGCCCGTTTCTTTTATAATGTGGTAACATTGCTATATTCTAAACCGTAACAGATACGAAAACGATTAAATGGAAAAAAGGTAACTGTCATCGGGAACAATTCAATGGTCAAAGAAAATTTACAGGGACTCTCGCCCTTCTAGGATTATACGGGGAAAACAAAAAATGCTGCCTTTCGTTTTTGTCGAATGAAATTGTTATTTCGGAGATTATCAAAAAATGGAAAAGAAAAATGTTATTTCTGTCGATTCCATAGATGGCGTCTTTGTGAAATATTCATTAAAATTATAAGCACTCTTACCTTGTTAGAAAACACAGTGACGGTGAATTTTCCTGGGTTGAATGTTTTCAAAACCTTTTTTATGATTTCCTCATACGAGCTGGAAGGAATGTTCGTTTCAAAACTGACATATGAAAAATCAGGTTCTGGAGTGATGTGGATGGTCATGTAGCAACCCTGTTTGAGAAAAATGATATAAGTTAAGTTGTTTGGCTAAATTTTTCTAATAATAAAGCTAGATCACCTACAGCAAACATAAATGTTGATTTCTATAGTAATTATAAGATAATAAATATTTCGAAACGTTCATCTCTTCCAACAACCTACACAGTAGGTTCTGGTAAATGCCTGCCGGAAAACAAACTACTTCCCAGGCTAATACCACGCTGGATGTTTCTCATTCATCCAGCAGCATTACTATGCTGAAATTATTCGAATAGATCACCTAAAGACCAGTTTCGAAGTTTTACCTCTCATCAGTACCGGAAATATCTGACCTGAGACTCGATTAATTTCAACACGGCTAGACTGCATGTATGAAATCTTCATCTAAGAGAAAGATTGTTCAACTAGTAACAGCTCCATCTCGTGAAGAAAGCCCCATGCGAAGCTTTTATTATATTATTATAAAACATTGTTTGAAAATTTTGAATTATAAAATTTCAAAGTGTAAAAACAATGTTTTCACTGGATACAGTTAGGAAACGAATTGAACAAAGTATAGCATTTGTAATAAGGGCTCGCTGTATGTGATGTTTTTTATTACACCTCGTTTCATATATTCATGTTTGTTAAATATCGAACTATTCCATATGACTTTTCACAAAAGTTACCTATTTCAGAATATATGTTAGATTTTCTGTTTAAATTTTTCGAAAAATTTTACCGTATCAATGTTCAATAGAACTGAATTGAGTAATTCTATGAAAACTACGAAGATACTACATATATTGTAGGACATGTAACTGTAGGCTAAAGCATATTACAAGTTCACTAACCCTTCCCTTCAACTGAAGTAAATATATTCAATATGAGAATCAAATCTGTGGTCCGAGTCGATTAAGGTACCAACAAGCTTTACGTTTTGACGTTTATTATTATAACGATTATGTTGATATTATATAGCTAAATGAAAGTTAATAAAGACAATTTTTTCTTTATCGAATTTTAGTTTTTAATTAATCTATCTCATTGATAACTGTTGCAATACGTACGCTGAGTATCTCAAGTGTCTTTCCTGAAATAGGAATTGTGGTATCATCTGCAAAAATACTAACTTTTCCTCTCTAGCAGAGAAACTAATGGTTCCAGAACAGAACCTCGCGGAATTCCAGGAAGAACAAAATTACTGTCTGTCATATAATACATATAATACATTTTTGTTGTAGATATGTTTCAGATAATCATAAAAGGTTTTGCTATTCGAAGTTCATTGTAGAAAACGCTCAGAACAATGGAAATGTGAAAAAATATGAATAGGTACCTATAAATAAAAAAGAAACTCTCGAAAAACTCTACGGTACATAAAGAGACGTGAAAGTTGCTATTGTGTTTTTATTCAACTCGGTCAACCAATTTATAGGTCCGTAATTCAAAAGAGAATAATTCTCCCAATTATAATAA
>WOGR01007532.1:0-12344 GCA_015342045.1 Leptinotarsa lineolata | reverse complement strand
AAAATACTGGTGCAAGTTCATTTGCGCACTTTTTGAGTACGATGACAGGCACTTCATCAAGACCAGAGGCCTTGTTGATATTGAGCTGTTTCAGCATTCGCCTGACTAGATGTTGTCGGAAAGTTATTTCTGGCATTGTGGATTCTAGTGTGGGAATGGTGGGTGGTGCCTTTCCTAGAAAATCGACTGTGGAGTGGGACGCAAATTGTTCAGCAAGTAGATTTGCTTTTTCTATGTCTGTTGTTGCAATTGAACCATCCGCCAAACCTTATTCGGTTTGTCAATGACTTCAGAATTACAATTTGATGGATCACTAGAGCTGAAACAAACATCTAGCCAAGGAAAATTTCGGAAATGGTCTTGAAGATTCTCCCACTCGGCAGATCTGTAATGCCAAACTTTGCGCGGCTTAGGTTATTCCTTAACATTTATCGGCAATTCACTCAACACTGAAATGAGTTTGTGGTCAGGGTTATTGCAGAACCTCCTAGACAATTCCAGAATGTTCCAGTATGATCTTGAATCTTTCGGACTTTCGGAATGCTCTCGAGTACTCTAGAATAATCTGTACTGCTCTAGAGGCAGAAATTTCCAGATGTTATATCTACTAAAGTACCCCCCCCCCCAGTTAAAAATGGGAACCTTCTTGGATGAAGGATAAATCACCCAAATTCCCTGATCATTTCATAAGGATCTAGTATATTCTTGGACATTTCAGAATTTTTTCTGACGTTTCAGGATGTTTCCTGATGTTCCAGAATGTTCCAAGATGTTCCAGAATGCTTTGTAATGCTCTTTAATCGTTCAAAAACTTTCTAGAAGGCGAAGCCTCCAGTACTCATACCTTCAAAAGTACGTTTTACAGGTAAAAACCAAAACCTTCATGGACAAACTGATGTGACACTATATTAGAATAAAATAAGCGTATATGTTATGCTACCCGGCGGTTCGTATCAATATTTAATCGTAATGTGAAGTTTGAACAACAGAGGATAATGTGATAATATTACTGGACTGTGATTTATTGTTCATTATTTTGAATATTGAACGGAAAAAAGTAATGAAGAATTTGAAATCATGTTTGGAATTTCATATTGACCTATGGGTACATTGTTATTTATAAAATGAATATTCACACATGATATGATAACAAACATGTTATCGTAATTTTCAATGAAAACTGGTGTTTTCATGAAATTGTCATGTGCAATATTTTCTCTGAATGACCTCAATTACGATAATTTCTGATTCTTTCGGATGGTGAGATATTATGTGGCCTAACTCGAATCAAGTTCAATTTATTTCGTCTTTATTAAACAAATAATTTCCGCCTTCACACTTCCATTGACTTACACCCTAATGCTTTACAGCATTTGTATTTCATTAACGTAGAATCATCTTCCTCTGTTCCCTTCAGCTTTTGAGTGTTATTAAAAAATCAATACATAAAATTTCTCGTCGGAAAGAGAGAGGCTGCGACAGAGAGAGACTGTGTGCTCAGGGGAAACATTTTCAGACAGGTCATTGGCACTTGGAGCTGTTCTGAAATAAATGATTTATTATGAAATGTAATCTGAAGCAAGATGGTAGAACGGAGTAATTATCTGATCGAGAAGATTGATGTTTGTTTTTATAACTGACAATACATTAAATTCTAATATGATTCTGACATATGATACATTTCAGGTTGCATAACTCTCAACTAATAACGTGATTCATTAATCTATTAGCGAGTAAAATCTCCGTAATTATCATTAAATATATGAACGAATATGATACAATATTTTAGAGGATTGTTAGCTTGTGAACCTTCAAAATACACAGAAATAAACAAGACACGAAAAAATATCCAAAACAAACACTTTTCCCAATACTCTACTATAGGGTGTTTATTAAACATGCAGCAAAAATTTAAGGGACTATTCTAAGGCTTTTTTGTCCTTGATGATTTTTGATAGGGCGCTCTGTTTCGAAGATAAGGAGCGTAAAAGAATGTTGACAATAACATTTATTACCAAAAATTACATGTAATGTTTCGTAATCTACAAGAACTGTTGAAAATGACTACCTCTGGCTCAGATGCAAGAATCCAATCTTCTCCTCATCGACTCCTGAACTCTTTCAAAAACACCAGGATCATTTCACATCTTCCACTGTTGATAGGTACTAACGGAATTGTTAGATTTTTTATTACTTGTTAGATCCAGTGTAGTACGCTATACTTTTATTTCGGCTACGTTATAAATTTTAAAATTAGCAAAATTGTTATTGTCGAAATTCTTTTTCGCCCTGTATCTTCGAAACAAAGCACCCTATCAAAAATATTTAAATGTTAGTTCATACATGAAAAATTAAATAACTAATGAAAAAAATCACAAATGTGAGTGAAAATTTTCAAGTAAATATTATTCCACCAACGGGAAACATTTTCATCACTAATTTGTCGATACGAGCCGAAGGCGAGCGTCATAAAACATCCGAGTAATGACCATTTCTACCGAATAGAATACTATACTTTTTTTCTATGATTTACACTAGAAATATTTCAAAATAGAATTTTTTTCGAAACAAGAAGCAACCCCAAATATCACTCAAAATACTCCCTTTTTTCACTTCGAAAATAGTTTGAAACTTGAGTGGTTGAAAAATGAAATGATAACGGTGTTATTTGAACCCACAAACATTGGCTTATATGGCGCGAGTTCTACCATCTACTCCACAGAGTTGACTCACAAATTAGTGTGAAAAAAAAAACTATTTGAGTTTATACCTACTCCCGTTTCATTATTGAGTGAAAAATATCAATTTCTTCGCGACATCACAAATGTGTGGAGAATTTCCTGGTGGACGACCACATCGCCAAAACTAGTTCAGAATATGATGTCCAAGGAAAAGGGTCAGCATCACTGAATCTCGCTGTCAGTAAAATAAGGAAGATGAAATCTATAACCGAGCAGTCAGTACAGCACGTTACAGAATTACAAGATATCCCCAATCCTGGATTTCACTCTAAAGACGGGGGACTAATAGGTAAAAGGGCTGAATATAATAGGATCCTCGATTTGAAGAATGCTGACTAAGCAGAGCTGATTCAGCACTTAAAAATTATAACAGTAGTTGTAGAGCGATTTTTTCAGCTTTTTCCATCTTGAGTCGTTTGCTAAATCGACTCATAATAACAATAAATTGTTCACTTGCATGTATGAGAGTGGCATTTGGTTTCTGATTTTGAAATTGTTTCAGAAGTTATCAATTGAAGTAATACTCCTTTTGTGATCAACTTAAATTCTGTTCGATTTTCGTCATTTGTTTAGCTACAATTCACGCAGTAGTCTATTTCCTCCTTCGTTATCTCTATTTTCTACTTTTATCAGATTCTGGTATCCATTTACTGCGCGAATTTACTTACAATCATACACCTCACGGCTCTTTACTGAGCAATTACTGTTAATTTACGAGGGTTTCTTTTACTAAGGGACCATATAAACGACATGAGATAGTGGCCTTTTGTGATTAAGCTAACTACTGTATTTTATTACGATCTCATCAGAAGCTTTGAATTCACTTTCATTCTAATTTTCACCTTATGATAAAAAGTCAATGGTACTTGGAGTTGGATTCATTTTTCAGTATGAAACAAAAATCAATGGAGTTATCATCAGATTCATGATTTATGTTCCCTGTGATACAGTTTACATAGTTGAAGAACCTTTATATTATTTTATTATATTTGTGATGTTGAGTCGAAAAAACCCAGAAGTGAAAATGGATATAAAATGTGGAGGTCTCCTCTAAATAAATCAGCTCTCTATTGAAACACAATTATCTAATACACTTCCATTGCTTTGAAAATTAAAACATACTCTACGTTCATTTCAACATCGTAAAACTTATTCGAGGATTATATCACGAATGCACCAAATTGAATCGGTAAAAATGTGTGCAAATCCATGATTTTCGAAATGTTTGCTGCGCTTGAGTGTATGATAATTTGATAAAATGCCAGGACCACAGGTCAAAAATTTTTATATGTCATGAAAAATGAGAAATGAAAATTTTCTATGTTTTTTACCACTTTTATTCTTAACTAAAGTTTCTGCAGTTTCGTCCTATAACATTTTCAAACTTTTACATTAATGTAACTGCAGTAACTTACATTCTTTACTTTTACATTAATGTTTAATGTAAAAGTTTGAAAATGTCCTTATAGGACGAAACTACAGTAACTTTAGTTACGAATAAAAGTGGTAAAAAACATAGAAAATTTTCATTTTTCATGATGAACTTTTACCGCGTAGTAACGGCTACATCCATCAATTTATTGTCTCTGTATTATTTGTGCTTATACATCTGTTAGTGGTTTTTTATATTTGAACATATATCTATGTACTGCTAATACTTCGTCTATAAAAATTATATTTTTTGACAAAGTATATTCTGAAGAACTTTGAAAGTTTCAGTTTGTCTACCAATTTAGACATTATAAGGTCTACAAATGAATCAAAATCTCAAAATTTTAACAAGGTTAGTATGTAACACGTAAAATATGTAGATGTCAAATCTGACGTGTAAGAGTCTAAATACAAAAGTGTGAGTGCCAAAACGTGGATATCTCTACCCTTTTTTAGTTTTTGGAGTCAGAGTTCTCTCATCAATGCCAGTCCATGTTATAATTTATAATGTCACTGTTATAAAATGTCCAGGAGTTCTTTTGTTATTTAAGCACATTTAAAATTATAAGTGTGCAATAATTTGTTTGTAAAGCTTGGTTTGAAATATAAAAGCTGATTTGGTAAAGCTAGGCTCGAAAGTAAAACGATGCAATTTCTATAAATTAGGAAATCGTCGAAAAATTGTTATAATATCTAAATTTTAGTACGAAAATAAAATATCGAGTGGCAACCCTGCAGTCGGTCATCTTCCTTCAGCCACAGAATAATTACAGTTAGTACCACAGAATAATATAACTACATATTCTGTGCTTCAGTCACAGATTAAAAGCACAGTGCATTTTGTCCGTCAGGTCAGCCCGAAATTTTTATGGTTTATCTACTGATATCATAATAGGATTATCGTTATTCCTGAACGAGTATTTTTCAAAATTTCACAACGAGGTTATTGCTGTTTATGTGTTATTGGATTGGTGTCGAAACTATACCATAAGTAGTTATATACAAAAATAAATTTTGAAAATATATTTTTTTTGACCAAACATTTTTAGGGATATGGCTTCTTTTGAATGTGAAAGGCAAATTAAAAGGGAGGTCCAATCTGTTGGTGATGAAGTTTCTTTTTTTAAACATAACGTGAAATCTGAACCGAGCGAAGCTGACATGTTCAGTGAATGTGGAAGAAATGGTGATTCCTCTGATTACATACCTACCAAAGATTTGGACGAAAATAATGAATTGAAAGTGAATATGCCTCTAGATAAATTTGATCCAGAAGAAATCAAAATTGAAGAAACTTGTTTTATTCCTTACTTTGATCTCAAATCTGAAAAGTATGAGAATGCAAAAGTGGAAGGTTCGAATTTGAAAGCATGTGTAGGAGAATTATTTAGCCATGAAACTGGGTCCAATGGTAGCTGGCTACTTGAAAATGTAACTGAGGATTTTAAACCTTCTGTTGGTTTTACTACAGGTAAGTTACAGAATTGCTAATATTAAGAATTGAACAACTGTAAAGCCCAATACAGTTTTCTGTAGCATTTTTGCCAATAAAGGTTTACAAAACCTCATCATTCCTGCTTCCCCAAGCAGAAATGATCAACAAGAACCCTTAAGGTGTTGCATTGCACAGAATTCATTGTTGTGTCTCTACCAAAAAGGTATTGCATTTTTTAACACTATCATTCAAGAGCAATATGGACCCCCAGGTAAATGACATTTCGGAGATAATTAAAGAATTCTTCATATTTAATGAATGAGTATGGAGTTTGGTTAGATTAATAATAATAATAATAATGTTTATTTTAGAAAATGACACAATTATTTGTATGAAAAATTATTACAACATGTAATAGAATGACGTCACACAATGATATTTTAAAATTGATGTCTTAAAAAATCCTCAGCACAATAGGGTTCTAGATCTACAAGTATCTTTTTGATGTTTTTTATTAAATTGATTGCTACTAGCAGAATGTCTAACAAGTACTGGTAACTTGTAAAATTTCATTGCCATATGATAGGGAGATTTTTCAGTAAGTTTCAATGTATGATATGGATAAATGAGGTCATGCCTCCTAGTGTTATATTCGTGTTCTGTAGCAATTAGATTAAAAAGTTCTCTATTTTTAAACAAATATATCAAACATTCAAAAATATACAGAGCATATACAGTCATGATGTTATTATTCTTAAAAACTGTTCGACAAGAGTCCTTATAATGTTTGTAATTGTTTATTCTTATTACTCTTTTTTGTATAACAAATATTCTATTTGTATTCTTATTGGATCCCCAAAATATTATTCCGTATCTCATGACAGATTCAAAATTTGCAAAATGAAGAGATAAAGCTGCTTGCTTTTCTAGATGTTTACTGATTATTCTCAGTCCATAGGACACTTTTCCAAGCTTCGAAGAGATTCCCTCTATATGTTGTGACCAGTTCAGCCATTTATCAATGTAAACTGAAAAGAATTATTGAAAAATGATATATCATTTTGTCTTTACTCTGCTGTAAACCTTGCGGTATACCTATAGCTGTTGTTATAATAAGAGATTTAAAGATTTTTGAGTCTTTCAAAACATTTTCTCTCATTCCTTATTTCTCTAATTTGATTAACAAGATATTATGATCCAGACAGTCGCATGCTTTTGACAGGTCAAGAAACATACCCAGAGCTAGAAGCCGTTTTTCCATCAGACCAGAAACGATGATAGATATCGATATGCGGTCTCCACCATTAGATTTGTCGTAAAATTTGACCCTCAGACACAGCCATCAGTTTTCATCTATCTATTTTAAAAAGAGGAGTTTTCCTTCAAAAGTGTCCAATGTGGCCCACTCTGTACAATTCGTGTACATTTCCATTTTAGTTGAAAATTTCATTTTGATCGCATTCAAATATTACATGTCTAGGAATTTCTGTCAGCATATGAAGATCGCAAACTAAGAAACATCCAAAATGTTCCCAAGAAATTTTTCTTGAGCATCTCTCCGTGAAGATTATCCTACACCCCTCACTGTTTGTTAAATCATTTTCATTCGACGACAGACGATATTTCTTGCACATCTGAAACCCTACCGACACCTGAAATGCGCTTTCCGACATTGGAATAAAAAAGTCAATAAACTTTAGTTACCTTCACGTTCCTTCCCCCTAAACGTATTCGATAAAGCCACCCTTTGCTTTCAGACTCGCAGGAAAACCCATCACGTTTCATAAGCCTACTGATAAAAAATAACATTTGATAATGATTTATCTATTTCCTATCTTCCTTCGCCCACCTTTCGCTACCGCTGGAAACACATGGTCGATTCGATTGAACCCGGAAACAGACGACGGTAGGTGGAATGCTCCACTGAGCACACGCCTTCAGTCAACCTGAGCGGCGTTGCCAGGTTTCTGAACAAGTTTACCCATTCTAATCAACGAAGGTAGGTAGAGGTGGCGCCTTGAGAACGAACGAGTTCGTACTGTGAATATGTTTGATCTGAATATATATTCGTTAAGATATAATTTGTTATTTAATTATTCATTGATTTTGCCAAGAGGCATATTTGTAGGTATTTATAATTTGATACGTAATTGCTACACTTCCTAACACTTATATAATTAAAGTAGCCGACACATACCTATGTGACCGTTTCTCGTTGGGAAAGTAGGCAAAATAATCCATAACACACACCCTCGAACCTATTACAGTTGACCATATTCATTACTCATTACTTTCGAGGCCACTCAAAGATGAGCAAATTCATAACTTGACAGTCGTGTCTCAATTATTTTCAGTTATAAGTAAACCCTGAAAATGTACATGATTGTAAATTTTTCTCAAACGTCAAACCCATTGGGCAGACGGTAGGCTGCTACAATATCTCAATCGACCGTTGTGTGAAGCGGTGGTTCGAGCCGCAAAGTCGGACAATCGACTTTCACTTCCTATCGCCCAACCCACGTTAGGAATCACACATTAAAAGGTAAGACCTCGTTAGTACTCAGCTCGCACAAGTTTCTTAACTTTTGAGAGTTGTCGTTTGTACGGGGGCGACATGTGATCAACGGAAACACAGATTATAAACAGATATCAAAAACCTATATAATTTCTACCAAGAAACAAGAATATAAATATGGCCTCGTAAAGTTTATCACTTGATGTGCAGGGTGGTTTTAGTGGGAGATGCAATTGTCTTCCGGCAGGTATTTGCCAGAACTTACTGTGTAGGTAGTTGGGGGAGATGAATATATCGAGATTGTATATCGAAATATTTATTTTCTTACAGGTATCACTCGTCGATACAGTCTTCAGACACATTTTGTTCTCTGCCTGGATTATTGGTACATGGGATATTTTCCCGGCTCGAAACTTTGTTCATGAGATGGAGCTGTTACTAGTTAACAATTTTTCTCATAGACGAAAGTTTTATACATGCACTCGAGTCGCGTTTAAATTAATCGAGTCTCAGGCACTTTTCTGTTTAGGTCCTATGTCTCCTGCACTGATGGGAGGCAATATCTCGAAACCGGTTTGGGTGATCTACCCGAATTATTTCAGCATGGTCTTGCTGCTGGATGAACGAAAAACCTCTGTAAGGTATTTTGCAGATATGTCTGTCGGATATAATTCAATATCCATCGTGGTATTAGCCGGGAAAGTAGTTATTTTCCAGTAGGCATTTACCAGAACCTACGGTGTGGAGAGATGAATATTTCGAGATTTCATTTTGAAATATTCATTTTATTATACGTATGTATCTCTCCACGATACGGTCTGCAGACACGACTTGATGACAAAATTATAGTGAAATGACACCGAGATAGTTTTATGTCACACCAAATTATACAGTGTGTGAAAGCCAAATGGAATAAATTCATTATTTTGGTTCCTGTACATATTTATAAAAAATCCCGAAACACGCCAAATTCAAATTATAATTTGACATACTTCAACGAACAAATGCTACCCCCGTCGAATGACAGGTACAATCCCCAGTTTTTTAAATAGGAAGTATAGGCTTGTGATATGTCGTTTGAAAGATCTCTTCATTCTCTGTTCAAAAAAGTTATCGCTTTCAAGTTTATTGCAACAGTTGAGATAAAATGAATTGAAATCATGTCGTTACCGAAATTCGATAAAATACACTCAAAACTTACTGCAATTTACTCAAAACTCATTTCATGTGGAGGTATTGATAATAAAAAAGTAAGCAAAAACCATAGTGATGTTCTTTATAGATGGTATCGTTTAAGAAACTGAGAATAATTTCCGTGGCAACATTAGTTTAAAACGCCTTGTCAAATTGTTTTGTGTGTTACAACATTGTCAGTATTTTAACTTAAGTTCGAAGTTCGTTAAGTTCAAGTCTGACAAATGATTAGATTAACGGAAATGCATAAAGTAACAGTTTTACAAATGATTGGTTACGGAGATAAAACCCGAACACAACAGGAGGTAGCTCGCCTATTTCATGAGAAATTTCCTAATTTACCGCCCATACCTCAAGGAACAATAAGCAAAATAGAGAAGCAGTTTCGCGAGTTTGGTCATGTGGGGCAGACAAAAAAAGCAGCTGCCAATGCAATGAGTGATGAACTCAAATTAGATGTGATCCTTGAGTTTGAGGAAAACCCACATACATCGAGTAGACAGGCATCCAATATATTCAGTGTTAGCCGTACATCGATAGTAAACATATTAAAAGAAAATAAAATTCATCCCTATAAAATGATGCCTACTCAGGAACTCATGGAAGACGATTTTGATAGAAGAACTTATTTTTGTGAGCAATTGTTGAACATGTTGGATAACAATATCATCTACCTACATGTACCTGTCATTCGACGGGGATTGAAGGTAGGGGTAGCATTTTTCCGTTGAAGAATGTTAAATTGTAATTTAAATGTGACTTGTTTCGGGATTTTTTTTTTTGAATATGAACATCAACCGAAAAAATGGTTTATTACATTTGGCTTTTACACATTGTATATATACACTTTTGAGTAGTCGGTAGAACCCCGGACTTGTATCTAGACTTCCTGGGTTCAAATTTCACCAAAGTCTGATTTTGTCAGTTTTTTTCAATCACTCAATTCTCAAACTATTTGGAATTGAATAAAATAGCAAAAAAAAGAAGTATTTTTGGATGATTTTTTCTTAACTTTTTTTTTGAAATCCAATGATATGACTCTCATTCGGAATATCCTTCACAAATGAATCTTATTCTGATTTATTCCTGTTGAAAATCATAGAAAAAGTATGGTTTTCTATTCGCAACTGAAGGCTAGTGTCGACAAACTTATGAACAGCACAAAATATCAGAGTCGGAAAAAAATGTACGTGAACTTCTTGTTAAGAGAAGCAATACTGTGGCATCAATCTTCGTCGATAGGATGCCACCTTGTGATATCTCGTTTGATAGGTATTTGAATTTTCTCTCCCATACTCTTTCATTTTTGATTGGTTACTAGCACTTTTATAGTCGTTTTAAGAATCTACAAATAAACGATAAACATCATGATTTCAAAAAAAAATGTTTTCAGAACTCACTTCAGTTTATTCCAATAAAAAAAGTCATTCGCTCCCTGACAATAATGTTGACAAGTTTATTTTCTACATTATGAAATGTTACTGGGGTAATTTCTTTGCAAGTACTTCTTTTTCTACGAGTTCTGATAATGAGCTGCAGTTGTGCATCGTACACTTCACTCTGAAGTAGAGTCTGCTCGAAAAAATCTTATTGTAAATTTTTAATCTGTACAATGAGAATAATTCGTGAGTTCTATGACATAACGTTTGTTTGAAAGTGTTTGACAATGGAAGAACATATGAAATGAAAGTGAAATAATTGCTAAAGTTGAGAAGTTTTATGTAAATTGCGTTTAGTATTCTTTATCGACATTCGAAATCACCTTATTCAGTTAAAATTTTGCATATCAGCTCGAAATTTTCCATTTTTTTTTTCGATATTTCGATAAACTCAACCCTAACTATTGAAGTTATTTTTGTAATATTTTACGAAAAATCCGAATTCTGTATAACGCGGGCTTCTACCTACTGTTCGCACTACATTCGAATGACATCACCATGTATATTGTTGAAATATTGGAGTAATATCTGAAAATTATATCTATATTCAAAGAAATCATACTGAATTTTAAGAGAATCTTCATTCATGTGGTTGAAACATGAGCTAAAATTTTTATTGTCATCATCAATATCCAATACTTTTGAGGACACAATTCAAAAGGGTATCGAATACTTTGTCGGACAAAACCGGAAACACAATTTCTCGAATAAAGTGCATATGAAACGACAACCCTCTGTCTATGAGCTTCCGTAGAGAGCAGTCGTGCATAAAATAACTCATTTCCGTTCGTGGAAAACACAACTTATTTTCAGTAGCGTTCGTTTCCTTCTCAACGAGTAGGTATCATAGTATATTTCAGTGAATTTTATTTATTTGTACAAATCATACCGTAGAAATCTAGGAGTACTGTGTACCAGTCCAGTGGAGAGCTTATATGTAGAAGCCAACGAACTCCCTCGGGTACTACGACGAAAATATCTAAGTCTCAAATATGCTTCCAGAATATCAGCAAACCCAAAGAACCCGACTTACAGGCGAACGTTTCCTGATCATATTAACCCCCATATATAAGCAAAATATACATTTACCTACTCCTTTCCACATCAGAATCCACAGAATGTCCGTTTCCCTCATGTTTGACTCAATTTATGCCATACAACCGATCTATCCACCTCCATGGGACTATTAAAATTCCTGACTGCAACACTGAATTATTGAGTCTTCCAAAAAATGAAACTGCAAGTAAGGTCATCCAAGGGGAATTTAGAAATATTACCCTCAAGTACGCTAAGTTCAATCACATATACACAGATGCATCGAAAACAATGGACGGCGTAGGAGCTGCCACAGTCAATAAAGAACTTAGTCAATGCTTCAAACTACCTTCCACATGTAGCATATATTCTGAAAAAGTATTTGCGATAGCACAGGCTTTGACCAAGCCAAGCATATGGTGGACAATACAGTTATTTTCACCGATTCACTGAGCGCTGTCAAAAGGATACGTCAGCTTTATCCAAAGCATCCGCTTCTCCTACAAATCAAAGTTGATCTTCAAGAACTATATTATGGCAGTCATCGGTGAAAA
>WOGR01007531.1:0-12345 GCA_015342045.1 Leptinotarsa lineolata | reverse complement strand
ATCTGGGCGACTAGGGGCCACAGGCCAGAAATTTTTATGACTGTACCAGGGACGCTTTGAACATAAAAGCACTGGTAGTATATACATTTCCCATTTGCCGGGCAATGATTATGAACACCTCTCGTAGTGCTCTTATTTATATTGCCGTTCCAATTGGGAATTGATAGACTATACATACAATAAAGTAACTGTCTAGCTATCTATCTTTTGACAATTTTTCAGCATACAATAATATAAAAGCATGTAATAATTTTTTATTTGGTTCATCCACTTATGCATCAACAATTCATTTGCAGGGTCGTCTTCAACCCAATCCGTAATCTCATGGGCGGAAAGATGAGAATGATGGTGTCTGGAGGCGCACCACTATCTCCTGAAACCCACGAACAAATCAGTAATTGCATGTGCCTAGCGATAATACAAGGTTATGGCCTCACAGAAACCACTTCCTGCGCGTGCGCACAAGATAGTAAGTCATTTGAATAAGAATCACGGCAAGGAGAACTTAACATACTTTTTTTTGTAGTTTACGATATGTCTTTTGGTCGCGTTGGCGCTCCCTGTACCGTATGCGATCTCAAGTTGGTTAGCTGGGAGGAGGGAAACTACAGGATAACGGACAAGCCTTACCCTAGAGGGGAAATCATACTTGGAGGAGAGAATATCAGCGCAGGATACTATAAACTGCCCAATAAGACAGAGGAAGACTTTTTTGAAGCCGATGGAAGGAGGTGGTTCAAGACCGGAGATATTGTGGAAATACACGAGGATGGTGTTGTTAAGATAATCGGTAAGTTTTTACAAGTTCTGATTACGTAGTTTGTTGGTGTGTAGAAAATGACCGAAGTATAATTTGAAAATTGCATTTAATGCTTTTTTACTTATTTTTTTCATTTGGTCAAAATAATATTTCTGTTTTTACCTGCATCTCATTTAAATTAGGTTAGGAAGAAACCTTACATAGCAGTAGTATCTTGTTGATAGTTTATGGAATTAAAAATTGAAAATCTTGATTTGTTTTTAATGCAAGACATCATCAATTAGAACAAACCCCGAAATGAGTGAGATTTTGAACCTTGAATAGCTCAACTGATGGTTCCATAAATTGGCTGTACGTAAAGGGGGGTAAATATGTAGCCAAATGACGCTTATTATTGGTACAAGTCGAAGTTAATCACGTGAGGCTTGAAAGGGGGGGGTTAGCAAAAATAACGAAATATCACAAGGGGGAGGGGAGTTATAGTAAGATAAGATATCACGTGTATTTATTTTTTCGTTAAACGCGCGATTTCTAAATCGAAAAGCGACGTGTAATGTACTTTGACTCGCCGATTTTCATTAAAACAATGTCTAAACTAGGTGATCTATTTGCAGAGTATAAGGAAAAATTTCAGGATTCTGTGTAGGTACTAAAAAATACACGTAATTTAGGATGTGGGAGGGGAGTTAGTCTTGAACCTCACTATGTATCTTCAAGGGGAGGGGGGTCAACAAATGCTATAAAAAACATCACATGTTTAATGGACGGCCCCTTAACGACCAGGTGAGATTTTAGTGGTGTCACGGTGTGACACCACTAAAATCTCACCCGGTCATACAGTGTCACAACATATTTTTACTTTCGACGTCTGTGATCTTGTGTAGAATACATGACGCAGTGTTAAAAGGTTAGGATGTGTTGAGAAGCGAATTGAGGGAATAGCTAAGCGGGTTGAGGATTCTCTTCATAACCTTTGAAATGATGCGATTTGAAAAATTGTATTTTCTGTGCTTGAACTGGCAGCGGGGCCAGTATTAATTATATGGATCTCAATAAAGATGAGAAATATTAGTGTTTCGCAATGTGAGAAGCGATAAACGATATCATCACAACTGAAAAAACTTTATGAAATATTTTCAGTTCAACCATTTCTTTCGTGTAATTCAATGTTTATATGAAAGTAGCTGTTTCAGAAGGCCTTTTTCTTCCATTTTGTGTCTGAAATTTACTTCTTTGAATGATCTACACATCTATGTTTAGTGTTATTTCATTTTTAAAAAATGATTGCTTCCTTCCTTTCTTTGGAAGATTCCCACATTTTTTGTATCAAGATGGAGTAGTAGAAAGCCAAAAACTTTCTTTCCCAATGATCGTTTTCTTTCCGCCTCACTGCACATATCGCTTATATTTTCAGATGTTTTGAAATCAGATAGAGATCAATATTTTAAAACAATTTGTTTTCCAATAGTTCCCGATGAAATAAAAAAAACAAAACCTCGCATCATCATTCATCATTATATCGACGGTACTTGTGTTAAAAGTGCGCAAATGTATTATTTCGTTCCCAGCTGACGTGCTCTCAGAAGTTCAAACTTGTGTGAGCTGAGAAATAAAGAGATCTTATATTTGACGTGCGATTCTCAGCACGGGCTGAGTGATACACAGTAAACATTACTGGGAGTCAAATCAACATTCATATAGCGGTTGATGAATGTGTACAACGAAATACTCAGGGAAACCAACCGTCTACCGCCTGAAAATTAATTATATTTGGAAAAGAAACTCAACTTTTTTGTTTCCGTATATCATACAAAAATGCATGAATAGCGATTTTTACTATCTCAAGAAGCTGTTGAAACCTCCCAAAACAATTTTTGTGAGATATCAACTCCAGAATGAAAAAATTGTTTTGAAAATTACTCGAAAGCGAAACAATCTCGAAAGCGTGGGTTTCGAAAACAATGAATAAGTTCGCTGCAGAATAATCTGTTTTACTACTTTTCATGAAAATATGAAACGTGATCCTGGTAACACAATTTTTTCATTCCATTGATATATAATGGGGATCTTGGTAACGAAAAGAGTCAACAAAGAATGTTGAATGGAGGCAAAGCATTATTATAATGTATAGAAATCTGAGCTGGCCCTCTTGATTTAGAGATATGTATACGAAAAACAAAAAGTTTTGTTTTGTTTTTTCTAATCATTCATTTGATTGGAGAAATTATTTGGAAAAACTGTTTACACTTCGTCATTGCAACTTTTAGTGAACTACAGAAATATTCTGTGTCTTATAAATATTCCTTTTACATATGACCGTATGTTTGTATGATATGTTTTCAGATCTATGTTTAATGTTGACAAAGAATATGAGCTTTGGATTGATATATTTTATAGTTGCAAGCCTATAACGATAGTTCACAGGTTTTCAGTTTTGACTTTTTTCTGTTCTATACTATTTGTCACTCTGTGAAGATTATGTCTCTCAAATGCACTTTTATATTATTTGATCTGATGAAGCTAGTGTATATTGAAACATGTGTCGCAGTTTTGGAAACTATTAAGCAAAAATCTTTATCGATAAAGTTGAATGTTATCATAGATTTTCATCAAGTTTCCCTAGAATTCCGTCAAAGTTTTTGATTTCGATTAATTTGAGCTACTGAATTCATTTAAAATATTTGTCGGGTTTTTTATTTTTATTGTTGGAAATGTCCCAAATTTCACTCCAACATTTTTAAGCTAGCAAATCAGGAGATATGTCTCAACAGGTCAAAAATCAATATTTGATACAATAATTAATTCATTTAACTAGTTGAATTACCGACCTGTATCGCTTGAAAAAAATTAAACTTATTCTGCTACGACTCGTTCGATCAATAACGACAAATTTCAACTATTAACAGAGTGAAACGCCAATAAATAACCGTTCATTGCCAAATTCAGTCCGTATCCAATCACACCATATCTGCGTTCAATCGTTCGATAAAAAAATTTCAACAATATCCGTTTACATCAAAACAATTTGTTGGTGTGATTCGCTGCAATTCAGGTCACAGCAGCAAGGACGTCCTTGGAGATGTAAAAGTAAGTAAAAGTATTATTGACGAAGTAGGTTACTCTACTCCACTTGCGGTTGTGACTTAACGTAGTACTTAGACGTTGAGCAGTGGTGGATATTGTCTAGACCAAACAACTGAACAGTATTTCAATAAAATTAAATGGCTCAATTATTAGGACGGACTTACTTTTGTGATTTTGTTGGTACACCGTTGATTTAATATCCATAAACCATTGATTTGATATTCAAAAATTAGATGTTATTCCATACTAGGTCTCACAAACTACCTGTTTGAATATTTTGTAGAGTTCAGTAGAGTTTTGTATGCATTTGTGAGCGATGTAGCTATGCAAAAAACTATTTTCTACTGCAAATGGTATATGCATTCTTCCTTCAACATCCGAGATAGAAGAAGTTAGCCATATTAGAGAAAGGTCAAAAAGAATATTGAACCAAACCATTTTTTCTGTAGGAAGTTTGGTTTCTATCAATCTTTATGAGGATTTTCACCTTCCAGAATCTGAAAATTTTCATTATTGTAACTATAATGAAAAAGTTTATACAGGTGAAACTGGAAAAATTCCAAAATATCTTGTACTTTTCTCTTCAATTCGCTTCATTTCTCAAACTTTCTCGACCGATGTCAAAGGTGTTTTGAAATGTGAAATATATATGTGTTGGTTTATTTATTGATTTTACTCAGGAGTTACTTTTATTTCAGCTATCAGTTTTCGTTTTTATCGTACTTTCTCTTATCTTTTACACTAGACTATGTGTTCTGTTCAAGAATTATGATTCAGTTTCATCTAAAATATATGGAAATTCAAAAAAGAAAAAAAAATCAAAACTGAGGGAGATGTGAAAAAAATACACAACGTACTCAATGGAGGAATATTCACATAAAATTATATTGATATGGATAGCTATGGGTTTTATCCTAGGAGCAGAGAGTGAAAAAATTCGAGTGCTTGCCAATATATCATTTGAAAATTTGATCATTCATACAAATTCTGTCATGTTATTACATATTTGACAATGACATATCGAAAAACCTATCTGATTTTTTCATGAAAAAAATAATTCATACATATACATTGGATGAATTGGATAGGGAGTATTTTTAGGATATATCAGTTTTTGGGGAAAAAGCTTTTTGGATTTTTCATCATCAAACAAAAAATGTGGAAAACTTCCAATGAAAGGAAGAAAAAATAATTATGATTAAATCTCTTTATAAAGATATGTAGGTAGTACAGAAGTGTCCTTCAGATATAAACTGGAAAAAAAACCTTTGTAGAGGAAACTAAAAGTGTACTGTCCACATAATAAATATTGATATACTATTTGATGTAAGAGCTTCGGTGGATCATTGCTAAAACTAGGTTGTTCACGAGGAGCTGAAAAAGTTAAATACGTAAGTATGAACAAAATGGGTAAATGATTATAAGATCGATTTCTCATAGTCATGGTTTAGGTGGTGCTTTTGAGCACATGTTTAATATTGTCACATTTATCTTCTTGGTAACGTGTTATCTCCTTGAATTTTGAATGGAATTAGGGGTCAAGTGATACTCACTGTTCTTTCGATGCTACCTATTTCTTTGATACAGAGAATGTCGAAAAAATATGTTATGAGTTATTGACAAGTCAACATGAAGAAGGTTATTTTTCACCGAAATTCTCATAATGTCATTTTTATGGCAAAAATGATGTCATTCTTTCTCAGCACAGCTTTTAGGTTTTGACTTCGGAATGGGTGGTAATGAAAATAAATTTGTATCACTCGAAAGTTCATATGTACTTACTTCTCCCCAAAAAATGTTTCAAATGGTATCCCTATTTCCATTCAGGGTTTTGATTAAAATGGTTGCGGATGTGAACTATTTTCAGTGTAGTTTTAGACGGCGGCATTAACAACTATTTTAATAAGTGTACAAACAGAGCTTTCATTCTTCTATTAAGGTTAAATTCTTGAATAATAGAAAAAACTATTTTATTTTGTCATTAACACCTTTATTTCTTCATTGATCTTGAATACGTGATTAATTTGGTATACAAAAAACAAGTTATAACTGAAAACTAAAAAATCGAAAAATGAATGGAATCTTTTGTATTCTATTCGACAGAAAGAACAAAATACCTTTATACACTTTTTTCGTAAATGCTATGATTTAGGAAAATGTTGGTTAGAATTTGAAAAAATCAAATTTTCTCTTCCCAATAATTAAAAAAAAATTATACAATCAGTTTTTGAGATCGAGTATAGATTATACTATGGAAAAGTAATTATGAATAAGGACTGAAGCCTACAGTTCAAGGATTATTTGCAAAATTTTAGAAAACGTGGTCGAAGATTTCACATTATTTGTATACAAATTGCTTCCCAATCAAATAAACAATCAAAATAAATACTGAACGGTACATTTCGGTTGTAGTATCACAATCATTCCAAAAAACAAGCAGGAAATTGATAATAAAATTCAAATCAAATTTATCAACCCATTTCAGTTCACAATTTAAATGATATATAAGCCTGTCGTGAGATTTACTTGTGCTGATAAAAAATATCAAATTTTTTTTTCTTTTTATTACTACTTATGTTAAAATCAAGTTACATATTGTATTCTTATTCACCTACAAACCTAAATCTCGCGACACGCTTCATGTCATATAATTTGTGTTATGTCGAAATTATTCTTCTTTTCAGAGCATGTTGAACGATTCTTTCGAAAAATACTTTAACTATTGATCATTTTTCTATTTTTTCTTTCAGTTATCCCTGAATCTGTTCTATAGTCTGTTCATTTCATTCAGGGTGTCATTGTTGCATGGTCAATACTTACAATATTTGCTCGAGCACCACCAAACTATCCCTAACCTTTGCTGAGTTACAACTCTTTAAAATTGGTAAAGTCGTCAAGGAAACCATTTCATTCGATATCCAAATCATGGATTGTATAAAAACATAGTCCACCATCTTTGGGAGTCTGCTATATTAGATTTAGAGTTACATATAATATCCATTACGTAGTAGTGCATAAAAAATAGATAGTCTGTATCTTGAACGGTTCGCAATATTGATATTTTTTTTCAGCAAACCTTTTCATTCGATATGAAAATACTTGTTTAAAAAATATAGCTGGTTTTCGTGGGCAGTCCGACATGTTGGATACATTTATTTTGCTAACAGCATTGTGTAATCCAATCTGAATGTGTATGCAAAAAATTAGCTCAATTGGTTAAGGATTACTGCTTTGAAATTCAGTTGCAAGATTAGTTTAAAACAAACACATTCTCATTCAAATATTGCAAGTTTCTGAAATCACTTGTTTATCAAACAAGTAATTTAAAAAAAAACGTTAAAAATACAATAAAAATTCAAAAAATGAACATAATAGTAAGAGAAAAAGAAAAAGAAGAACAACTCATTAAGTGTTGCGTCTATATTCGCAATTTACCACTTTTATTATTATTATTGTTGGCATGGAGCGACTCCTAAGGGCGCATGCTCAAAACTCGATTGGAGTATGCTTATCCATCAGAAACCATATACCTATACAGACCTACCTATGACTTCATGCTACGAGCAAGGAATGTGAATCGCTATTTTTATTTTTTTTCTAATCATTTATTTCGCAGTGTGTGCTCTAGACTCTGTGCCATCTTCGACTGTGTGATAACTTTTGGTTTTGTTGTGCAATCTAGTGAAGCTGACGAAAGAATACTCCAAGAAAGGGCCCATTCAGTGAATCCGCTTCATGCCACAATTCTTACAGTCCACTTCTGTATCATTTTTTATTATTTTTTCGAGTATTCGAAAACGCGACATAAGGACTAACCAAATACTAACCTTTAGAAATAAGAAATAGTGTATTATGCCTCTTGAAAATATTAAAATATTGTAGTAATTTTACATGTTAAACACCAGCGCCATTTTACTCATCATACACACACATATACATTTTTCAATAATTACATAGAGATTGTGAATGATAAAAAGTTCATACGAACTGAATTGAAACAAAAATATCCGTCTTGAGGTTCTTGTGAACCTATTGAATTCAAACATAAAAATTGATTTTAACGAAATGGTACATTCAATAATAAAACAATGAACTATTGTGCCATTTTCATACTTTTTGAGTACTGCATAAGAAATTGATTTCATTCACGGGAATCAGCAAATTCTTTTCGTTTTTAAATTCAACTCCTGTTATTAATAATTTGCTTCTGTTTGGACGATTAAATAGTAAAATGGCGCACTCTATTATGTTCCATATTTCACAGGAATCATCTGATACATTTCTATGTATCAGAGGTTCATTGAATACGTAATTTAAATGAAATAAAAGAATGTTTACTCTGTATATGTTAGATACCTAATAAATAACGGTATGTATTGGAATGTGTCTAAGTTTCTGAGAATAGAGGCAGATACTTCCAGAGGGCGATAGATACAAGTTCATTTCAAATGTGATACTAGTAATGAAGCTGTGAAATCACCAAAACTATTTTTAGGACGAAAAACTGTGTCTGTTAATGAAAACTACAATCTTGCAACTAAAACTACAGTACATTCATTTCATTCTTAGAAAAAATTACACTCGATAAATTAATGGGAGAGTAGTTGGTTTAAGCCAATTTCTGAACCTCTTTCACCACTTTTAACCATGTAACGATGTAGTCACGGTGACTTTGAGGGAGTGTTTTGAGTTTGACCTTGAATGACCTTGACTACGTCACACGATGCAGGCAACGAGGATAGCATTTAGATAATAAATAAATAAATCAACTTTGAATAGTATTTTGGCGTACAAGTGCGACATCATGTCAGTTGGGAAGATCGACGAGTATGAATTGAATCAAAAGTGTTGGTCTACATACATAATTCGTCTTGAACAGTACTTCAAGTCAAATGATGTGAAAGAAGACATCAAAACAGCTATCCTGATAACAGTCATTGGCGACGAAGCTTTTGAGTTACTGACTGATTTGTGCAACCTGGAAGAGCCGGAAAACAAGACCTATGCAGAGCTATTGCAGAAGATGAAAAATCATTTGGATCCGGTGCCATCGGAAATTGCTGAGGGGTATAAGTTCCGACAAAGAAAACAGGATTCTGGTGAGTATATCGCTTCATTTTTCGCAAATCTTAACAAGCTGTCAAAGACTTGTAATTTCGGCGCGGCCTTGGGATAAAACATAAAAGATCAGTTAGTCTACGGTTTGAAGAGCGATGCTATTTGTCAACGATTATTTTCGGAAAATGATTCAACCCATAACAAGGCATGTGAGTTGTCTATTAGCGTGGAGGCAGCAGAAAAAAAATTCAGGATTGGTGGAAGCAGTTTCGTCAATAAATAAAATAAAGCAGAAGGAGTGTCGAAATGCTGCCTACAGGCAGCAACAGCCATCTTGTTCCAGGAAGTCGGCCTGCCGCCATTGTGGTAAATCTAATCACGACGACAGACATTATTATTTCAAGAATGCGCAGTATCATAGGTGCAAACGTACAGGCCACGTGAGCAGCTTTTGTTGGAAAACTAGTACCGGACAACAGAAAATTGAATATAATAAAAATGTTGAAGTAGATTTGGATTCTGAAAAAAGTGATGTCGATAATCATTTTGAGGATTTTTTTCAATTTAAGAGAAATACACTAAAATTAGATATGAATGTTAATGATATTTCCCTTAAAATGAAAATCGACACAGGATCTCCAGTTTCCGTACTTTCTAAAATGAAATATGATGATCAATTAAAAAAATTTCCAATCTGTGCTGAAAATTTGAACATTATGTTGGCAACCACATTCAAGTTCTAGGTTCTATATTAGTTGACGTCACACTCCGTGAAAGGGTGTAGAAAACTTGAAATTATTCATCATTGTCGGTGGGGAGCTTCCACTGATCGATCGTGATTGGATAAAGAAACTGGAAATTTCACTTGATTCCTTCCTTCTCATAGATGTTTTTTCTGATGCAGCCGTTTCGAAAACAGACTGGAAAAACTTTTCATTAGAAAGATTTCCAGAAGTCTTCAATGGTGACGAAAAAATGAATTGCTTGGTTCAACATGGTATTTTGATACCAGTAAATTTCAGTGATTGGACAACGCCAATTGTGCCTGTATAAAAAAAAATATGGAAATATAAGAATTAATGAAGATTTTAAAGTTATTTTAAACCCTAAATTATATATTGATGAATACCTCTTGCCCAAAATTCAAGATTTGTTGGCCAATTTGAAAAAATATTTATATTTTACAAACATTGATTTATCTCAGGCGTATGCACAAATAGATCTGGAGGAAGAATCACAGAGCTTAGTCACCACTAATACACACAAGAGCTTTTTCCGTTATACAAGATTACCATATGGAGGGGCTTCCAGCCCTGGAATTTTACAAAGAATATTCAAAAGTATTTTTGCAGGAGTGGATAGCGCAGCCTTATTTTTGGATAATATTTTGATCTGCTCAAATGATGTGGAATCACATGCTCCCTTACTTGTCAGATTGTTCCATAAATTAAGTGAATATGGTTTGAAAATTCGAAAATCGAAATGTAGCTTCTGCCAAACTGAAATTGAATATTAGGGTTTTAATATAACCGGCAAAAAGGTGCATACATCAAAAGATGGAATTTTAGCGATAATAAAAATAAAAATTCCCACTAATGTAACACAACTGAAAGCAATTCTAGGACTGGTAAACTATTACGCAAAATTTATTGAGAATATTTCGACAAAACTAGCTCCCCTGTATGCATTCTTGAAAAAAATGTGCAATTCAATTGGACAAGAGAACAACATAGAGCATGCGAGTTGACTGAATAGAAATAATCTCTTCACTGATTACAAATCATAATGCTTCAATTAGTATTTTTGGAGATAAAAAAGGCATACAAATTTTTGCAGCCAGCCGGTTACGACGATGGAGCACAATCCTGTCAACTTATCAATTGTTTGTTGTTGTTCTAAAATTGTTCGTTCCGTTAACCAGGTGAAGAACGTCAATCCTCAGGAGTCGAAACTTGTGCGAGCGATGGATTAACGAGGCCTTACCTTTTAACGTGCGATAATCCCGATAACCCCGGTCTTCCGCTTAAAAGGCGAATGTGCTAACCTCTACACTACCGAGACCACAATATAAACTTAAATTCGTGAAATCCGAACAAAATGCAAACGCAGATGGCCTTTCTAGACTTTCAAATGATATTGAAATCCATAATTCAGACGCCGGTTTCAATCATATTTTGTATATTGAGGAAAACCAGCCTATCAATCATAAAGAAGTGGTGCTAGAAACAAAAAAGACAGAACTCTGAATGAATTATGTTTTTATTTGCTTCTCGGGTGGCCAGACCAATATGAACTCAATCAAGAATTGAAGGTTCATGAAACTAAAAGTGACCAACTTCATTTAGAACAAGGTTGCATTTTATGGAGCTATCGAGTGATAATTCCAAAAATTCACAAAATAAAATTCTGGAAGAAATTTATCTAAGTCATTTAGGAATCAATAAATGTAAATCTATTGCTAGATCATATGTATACTGGCCCAATATTGATTTAGAAATAGAAGATAAAGGATAAAGGCAACAATTGCAAGATATGTAGTGCTGTACATAGTAATTCGCCTAAATCCACAATGAATCCATGGCCGTTAACAAAAAAGCCTTGGTGTCGGCTACATTTGGATTTTTTGGGACCCATTTATAATGAAATGTTTTTAACTTTGACAGACTCCTATAGTAAATAGCTAAAAGCTTTCGAAGTGCATTGTACAAAAGCTGAAGGTACTATTTATGAATTGAGGATTTGTTTTTCATAATTCGGGTTACCGGATACACATCGACTACTTTCGAGTAGTACATAAAAATAAATGGAATACGTCATCTGTTCACAGCTCCCTATCACCCGTCCAGTAATAGTACAGCTGAAGAGGCAGTAAAAAAATTTCAAACATGTTCTAAAAAGGCGGTGTTAAGTAATGAAAATATTAAACAATTCATTTATAGATTTCTGTTTGATTATAGAAATACGGCACACACGACAACAGGGGTGAGTCCAGTTGAATTGATGTTTGGCCATAAATTAAAAGATAGGCTTGATCTGTTAATGTCAAAATATGATGGTCACGTGAAGGCCAAAGAAGAATAACAAATGAAAGGTTATAGGGGCAAGAACAGAGAATTGAATATGAGTGACAATATTCTATATAGGGATTACACTAACATCAGTAATCCTACGTGCACTGGGGTATAATTTACATTCAAAGAAAATAAATTAATAACCATAACAAACAAAAAATACTCAATAGATATAATTGAGTTTTATATAAGTTGAGAGTCATTTTCGGTATTGTATAATAGCTTGGGGTAGTGCCCTCAGAATATATATCCAACCCCTAGAAGTGTTGCAACGTAGGTTTCTGAAACTAATCCTAGATAAAGACTGGAGGTATCCATCTGACGAGCTTTATTCAGAGAGCGGAATATTAGATATGAGGTAATTATATTACT
>WOGR01007530.1:0-12345 GCA_015342045.1 Leptinotarsa lineolata | reverse complement strand
CCCTGTATATTAGATTATTATTTTAAAATACGGTAAATTAACATCAAAAATCGACTTGTTGCAGGATTATTTCTTAAAATGACCTGTTTAGCTAAAAATGAATTTGTTCCATACTTTACGGACACAGTGTATAAGAATCTTTAACTCTGAACAACTATTTAAGAAATATTAAAAAAAAATCATTTACAATATGAAAAGACAGACCGCACATTGTCTTGTTGAAAATACAGTGAACTTATGATATCCTCATTTATATGAATATAATATAATTTTGCAATAACTATCATTGGAAATGTGATTTTCAATACTAACCTACTTCAATTATTACAATTTTATCGTAACACTTCAATTTATTACCAAATGTCATAAATAACACGAAATCAAATGCTCAAAGTGTACCTTAGATATTTATTACCCGTGTCCAACTGTGGAAACTTTTATGGGTTTCAGATATTTATTGGTTGAATACACTGATACTAGAATTCATATATAAACATTTTTTATATTCAACTGTATGATTTGATCAGCCATATTTTCAACTATGTATCAAAACTATTTTCTCAATTGCTATGTATTTTTATCCATGAAATAAACCACCTCGATTAACGTATACAATAGAACCCCCACCCATGTACAAGGTTCTTCCTTCAATAGAATTTTTCTCCCGATTTGCCAGATAAGTTATCGTTTATTTCATTGTGAATTTTGTATATTGAGCAAATAAAGTTATATTGCTATAAAACTCAGATTAATCAAGAGAATTGAACGAATCTTTAGTGGAAATTATTAGTTGGAAAACCCTCCATGAGATTGATATGATACCATTTTATTGTCTTATTATCAGACAAAAGTTATAACTCCCAAAAGAAAATTTGTTAAAAAATTTCTGTTATTTTTGTTTACAATTTTTTTCTATTTTACTATAAAAATAATCGGAACAATGTTTCAGACAATTGAATTTGCTACAAATGATGTGAAATGAAGTTTTCTGTAGGATTGCGAGTTACAGCACGAAAATCCTTTACACCTCTTTTTCCAAGATGGCGGTCGGAGGACAAGGGTTGCGACCCCACAAACTTGAACTTCAGCTTATATTATCCCCTCCTAAAATCAGAAAAATAAACTGGCTTCCTCTGAAACGCGAAAACCCAAGGGTAACTTTTCAATTAACCATAAATGCATGAATCACTGTATTTGTTATTCAAAAACAATACGTAGTTTTGGTGTTCTTTGAGTTCGGATAGACAGACGTGAAGGGTTTTATAATATGTAATTATACGTACCGTAAATACTATCATCCCTGTGAGGTTGATGAGTGACTGAAAAAAACAGCTTTCCTTTTCTTGTCGAGCGTTTTCCTCCACCTCCATCGGTGAGACGGGATAAACTTGTTAGAATAATTGATACACAAATCAGTTTCGTAACCAATTCAAACATTTCACAAGTGTAACAGAAATTGTTACGAACAATTTAACAATGATTCATAAATTGTCTAGCAAGCAGCTCACGTTTAATGATTAAGTTTATACACTCGTAAGAATTCGCGGCCAGTTGTGATCCAAAATGAAATATCGGTCATTACCATAGGTTCTTATAACGGCTATTTACCGATCGATCTGATACAGAAGGCACTAAAAAGACAACAAAAGTTGAACTCCACATCGAGGCAATAACGGCATTTTTACCCGTTGCTTCGTTGTCAAGAAATGTAGGTACTTACTGTTCATTGCAATTTTTGCCGTTAAATAGACCACTTCTTTACGCCAGATGTTTGTTGATTCACAGAAACAGTGTCGGATTCTTTAGAATTATCATTCAATCAATTATTTCACTCAACAGATATGGAGGTAAATATGTGAGTTCATGATTGACGAAAAGGACTCAGTCTTTGCTGAGACTTAGAGATATAACCTTCGTTCTCGCAGTCAACGCATATACAACTGATGATGTTTGCCGCAGTAGCAGATGAAACGTTTTACTTTCACTTCAGGTTCCATTAGACCACGTAGTCCAGTCATCTTAGTAAGTTCACCTCAGAATTTGAGATACTCAGCTATAAACTTGTATTTTACAATCCTAAATGTTGTCTCAAAACCTACATTTGGTAGGGTGTACGCGACTATTAAAATCTAGAGTTAAGGGTCACAAAAATCGATTTTTCACAGATTCTTTGCAAATATCTCGTTTCCTATGGGTTTTTCGCTATTTGTATTCATCATTAATAGAAGCATTGAATTCCCTACAGCTCAGGCGATGCTCTCTGGCTTACAGAGACAGGCTTGTCTGGCTATCTGTGGTGCCATCAGTTCCACACCGTCAGTGGCCATTGAGATCCTTCCAGAACTACCTCCTCTACACATTTTTCTAGAAAGACTTGTGCACATCGCCAATTGCACAAAGCAGTCTAAAGCAGAGTACACTAGACTGCTGGCTGACACTAGAAGTCACAGCATTCTGGGAATTACCTCTGACTTTATGCCTCCAACTGTCAACTACGAACTGCCTTATAAAGTACTTTTTCCGAGTAGAGAGGACTGGATCCTCTGGGAGAAGGAAATAGATAGTTGTTGGTTCACAGATGGATCAAAAACAGCGTCAGGTTCTGGAGCAGGTGTTTTCAGTTGCAGACCCAGGACAGAGATATTAACCTGCCTAGGGAACTATGCGACTGTATTCCAAGCGGTAATCTTTGCTACTGAATTGTGAGCGGAGAGATTGGTAGAATCTAACCTCACACACAAGTGAATGAAAATTTTCTCGGACAGTCAGGCGGCGTTGTAAGCTCTTGGCCCCTACCGAGCAACGTCTAAATTGGTAGCAAATTGCCAACATCGACTCTCCTCAATAGGAAGACTCAACAAATTGTCTCTGATCTGGACTCCTAGCCACACTGGTCTGGAAGGCAACGAGGCTGCCGACTCCTTTGCAAAGGAGGGTGCTGCAAGTAGCTTCATCGGCCAATGATAGCATTGGCATTGCTTTAGGCTTTGCCAAACAAATTTAACACCTGGATGGCAGGAAATTTTAAAGACTTCTGGCAAAATCTTCCAGGATTGGCTCACTCCAAGGCGTTCATTCACTCTTGAAACCAAACAGTTGTTGGACTTCAGTAGGAATGAGCTACGATGTCTAACAGGCCTCCTTACAGGTCACTGTCGTCCGAATCATCATATGCAGAGACTAGGACTGTCGGAAGACAGTGTGTATCGCCTATGTTTGGAATATGATGAAACAACAGAGGCCCGCCGTGGACCGAATCAGGTTTTCAGAGTATGGTAGAACCGCACTCTTACCATCTGATCTGAAAGATCACTTACCATACAAACTAATCGGCTTCGTCAAGAAGATGTGTAGATCATGCAAAGGAGTAACTTTCAGACATAAACCGGAAGAAGAAGCCCTTTCGAAACAGCTACTTTCATATAACATTGAATTACAGGAAAGAATACTTTCGAAACAAATACTTTTATATGAACACTGAATTATACCAAAACACTTTTCTCTATTCAGTATTTATTTCATACATTCGGATGTCCACCAGTGAAGATGACATTGTTCCATGTAAGTGAAATTTTACCATTTTCATTTACTATATTGTGTAGCAATCCTGTGAATGATTTCTGATTCAATCCCATAACAAATGTTTGTACAAACTGAATAGAGGAAGTGTTTTTTGTATGTAAACAGTTTGAAAAGTGGCAATGAGAAAGTGTTTTAAGTTTTTAAAATATCCTTAAATAACGCCAGGAAAAAATTCAAATGATACTGGTGAATTTATTTCCTAGTGTCTCCAGAATGAATCAGAATCCTCTGAATTTTTGAACATTTTTTGAAAAGCTCTAAAACGGCAAGCTTTTCCTAATTCAGCAGACTTTTATGTCTCACGTTTGCAATTTTTCCATGCTCGCTCTCTTTATCTTCGACAGACGGTATATTGATGACTACTCTCATATTATATCATTCATTTAATTTATTTGAAATGTGAATGTCATTCTTTTGATTGCCAATAGTATTACATGGAAAAAAAATTTTACTTCCTATCAAAAGGCAAACAAAAATACATGGAAGAAAGCATCTTTTGTAAGAGAATTGATTTATTTTTATTTTGATGTAGTCACACACAGCTATATGTATTAAGGTATTTCAGCATGTTATTTAAAAAATTACTGAATCTTTTGAAGAATAACGAAAGCTATCCATTATTTTAATTATATATTTTGACATATGATTAACATAACTTCATACAACATTTAAAGATAGATAAAAGTATATACAATTCACAAAGAAATTACAATTTCTTACACACATGCCATTACATTAGTATTTGGTATCACCCAAAATACAATAGATTGTGGAGACATTGTAACAAATGGAGTCAGTTTCTTCAAAACTGGTACAAAGATAGGCAAAGTATTATTTGGCAACATCTTCAGTGGCTTGCCATTCAGAAGAACCGACTTGGACAGTAGGTCTTCAGATGTTAATTCAAAACTATAAACTTTTGAAGGTGCTTCTAGATTGTCAGAAAGAAGCCCATTTATTCTGATTTTTGCTACATTGTCAACAAGATTTATTCCCATTATTGTTATGGAATTATTTCGTCTTTCAAATAAAGCTCTTTTTGTACAGTATACATATAGTCTAACATATGGTGAGGTAATTGTATAATATGGTACAACTACTTCTCCAATTACTTTCTTGTGAAGTACACTGAGCCACCAATCAGGATTCGGGTCATAATTATTATCTAAAAGTGCATAGTTTCCATGAAAAACAGACTGCCTCATTACTACTCTCACACCCATCTTTGCAGCTAATCCAAGTTTGTCTGCCCATATGAAAGATCCAATGAATGAATCTGATAAGTTTGGTGCACCACCACCATAGGCAGACGAAGTCTCTCCTAGGTAAATGTCTGCTTTTTGGTTGGGTGAAGACTCGACTATTTCCTTTATCTTTTTTATTTGATGTTTTAAATAATCGAAAATTTTCGGATTCAGAAAGTCTTGTGCTCGAGCCGTACGACCATTGATATAATACTGATGCCAAGTTATTGCATTAATGGTATTCACTGAATTTTGTAAAAACTCCCCCAAGTACAGCTCACTCTCTTTGTGATTTTTTTGAGGCCGAGTTACATCTGGTCCAATTAACAATGAATTTTTGTAGAATGGATATTTGTTCAAAATCTTTCTAAGCAATGCAAAGTCTCGGGCCATTTGTGTTGCATTCACTTCTTCATTGAATTTATGTTCAAACGAGTTTGGTTCATTCCCAAGTTCCCAGTTGACTTTTAATTTATGGTAATTAGAAAATTCAATCAGATTTTCAGCATTTCGATAATCCCATGAACCATTCCTAAACCTGATTAATGAGTTGAGGTCAAAAAATATTTCTAAACGGGCATTTTCTGCTAATTTTGTGAGTTGTAACCATTGCAAACCAGTCATAGTATAGTTTGGAATATTGTAATTGTTGGAACTCTCATCATACATTGTTTCATAGAAGTTTTGAACATTTTCATTATGCTGGTCACTAGTTGAGAAGTATAACTTATCGGCCAAGGTTCCTCCTACTCTAAGATATCCAGGGGATAAGTACTGCATCATTCTTATCAGCTTCATACTAGTTGTATTGAAGTTCTTAAAACCCATAGCAATTACGAAACTATCCAGTGTCACACTGAGAAATTTCGAACTAGTTCTGAAATGAGCCCTTTTTGTGCTTTCTATGAATATTTCGTGAATTGGGGTCGATGGTTTCTTAGGAATTAGAGAAGTAAATATAAGGAACATTGATAATGTGGTTAAAATTAATGAAATACAAATGAGGATACATATTTTAGCTGGTGATACTGCGGTTTTATACTTTACACACTTTTCTTCTAGTCGGTGTACCATTTTTATCCTTAATATTATTTTTAACAATTTCAGAATTTCTCTAAGATTCCTAGCTCATACAAAATTTTCAATATTTGAACTTTCTCCAATGTTGCCACTATGTGTCATGTTTCAAATTCATATTTTGTTGGCTATATTGAGGCCCATGTCATATTTGAAATCGCTGACTTTCATTGGAGTTGTTTTGCAAATTATTTCAAACAGAAATTAATAGTAATATTCTGTTTGGTATTCTCGTTCTGATAAATAAAAAATATTTTCTGTGTTGACTCAATTATAACTTAGATCTTCAACTTTTTGCAACATGCTACAAACGAAATCCTCAAAAAATTCATTACATTTCTCCACACATAAAATTCTTGAGATCCATAAATATTTCAATAAGTACAATCATTGACATAGTACCATAGACATAAACGCGTATTATATGAGGTCATAAAATATTTATAAGGGTACATTCCCAGCTCATTTTGTAAACTTTAACCACTGCTAGGCTGTTATGAAATTGTTCGGGAGTTATAATTGTTGAAACTTTTATCATACATTGTTTCGTAGAAGTTCTACATTTTTATTGATTTCGCCACTAGCTGATAAGTATATACTTACCGTGCGTTCCACTAAGCGCTCATAACGATTAAAATGCTCCTTCAGTTGTTCCACATAACGATTGCGGTCGTTGTTGTCGCGGCGAAAACGTCACTCATGACGTCATTACTTACGCTCACGGAAAGCTCACAACGACCCACCTCAAGAGCAACTACATAATCATTGCCTCAAGAGGTGGGTCGAAGTGGACGTTGAGAATATTTCGGCGCAATTTTTGAACTATTGAGTCGTATCGACAAATATCAAATTGCCGTGAAAGACATTTTGATTACATTCAAAAATCAATTTGTTCAATAACTTCACTGAAATTATATATTAAAAAATAAATTATACTTCTTTTTTAATATAAATGAAGTTAGCTTGCAATTATTGAAACTTATTTTCAAGGATTACGTAACCTTCTTAAAACAATCACTTCATTTTTTCAACCTCGCCATTTGTAATGTTTACATGAACGCCCAAAACGCTCTAAAATCCATTCCACTTGAGTTTACGATAGCAACGCTCGCAAGCAAGTGGAACGGGAAAAGTGCGGTCGTGAGCGTGATCGTTGTGAGCGCTTAGTGGAATGCACCCCATATCATTGCTTTCAGTTTTATATTATGGTGTTTCCTCATGAGCAGCGCAATTCTTGCTGCATTGGTAGCAAGTTCAACACAAGATTTAGTTGCAAGTGCAGCAAAATTTTTACTGCTCATGGAAATGGAAAAAAGTATACGTATTAAATAGAAATTAGCATCAGTTAGAAAAAAATAGATTCTTTGCTACTAGAACCACTAAAAATATTCTGTGAGGGCTGAAACATCCATTTACGTTTGTGCAGATTGAGCGTTTTTTTCAAGATTATTACTATCATCATTTAGGAAAGGGCTCATCCCCCAGCTGGCAGAATAATTATCAGTAACACTTTGTGTCTCACCCTTTTTTATTCAGAATTTTTGAACTGATGGGTTTAGGTGAACCTATAACCTCAGTACACTTTACAGGAACGTCCTACAAAGAAAATTGAAAAAAATTGTCTTGGCGCCACTTGGCGTTTAACAACTCCAAGTAATTCAAATTGAATGTTGTCTTTCGAAACAGAACTTGTGAATGAAAAACTATACTTAGAAGTTTAGCATAACTGAAGTGTTATTGTCCCAGAACATTTCAAGGAGTTTAATTATTTTGCTAGTGTTTTCTGACCATAAGCCAGAGATTGTCTAAGCACAAAACCACAGAACTCGTAATTGTCGTAGCATTTGATTATGAGTTCTGCAAGCCTGTGAAAATCCAAACTTGGAGCGTGTACATGTTCTATGATTCTTCCAAGGTTCCCTATATCAGCATTCTTAAATTCTCATGTAAACAACGATGATTCATTTGAAAAATCGTTTACAACCCAGAAATATTACCTTTGGCTGAAATTACCTAGGTCTAGTGGCGGCTCTAGGAAAATAAAAATGTTCATATCTACCACAAATAATACATATACAATGTCTATGATTCATCATTAATTTGAAACTTTTACTATAATAATAAATTCTATTTTGTAAAATTTTGTAACATAATACTGCAGAAAGTAAATCACAATAAGTAAACTATTATAGAAACTTGGATTGAAGAAAATAGACTCGAATAGTCTATATACAAAGCTCGAGCTATCCTTTCGACGATAGAAAATAAAATATGTGCTGACATCTCTCAAGGGGAGTTTAAAACTCAAATATGGAACTCTATTCATGTTTACCTCGATCGAATCTAGAATTAATGACCTGTAATTTTCAATACGGGATACTAGTTCAACTTCTACTTCTCCATACAAGATGTCGTTGTTATTTTGGTTTTTGAATGTCATTTATAATAATTTTTGGATGATGATGTTTACCGAGACAGCTTGATGTTGCTACTGCAAAAAAATCTTTTGATATTTTTCTAATGTCTGTAGATGTCTGATGAAATTCATATTGTGGCGAAAATTCAAATGTTTACACAAATGATCACTTGTTTAATAAAATTTGATAACGGAAAAATTAATCATTTCATCTTCGCTATATTGAATTGCAACGTGTTTTATATCAGAAATACGATCATACAATTTTCGAAACAGGTGTAACCTACCTACTTCTCCTTGGATGACTGGGAAACCTTTAAACGAAAAAAACTTTTGAACAAATCAACAAAAAAGACCACCTGAAGCAACTACTTCCTTCCTTGCTTTGGAAGATTCCCACATTTTTTGTGTCAAGATGGAGAAGTAGAAGCCCAAAAACTTTCTTTCCCAAAAATACTTCCCCTACTTTTGAATCATACAGTAATTAAGAAGAAAGATTCAGTTTCAGGGAAATGTTTCTGCAGTAAAATTGAGAATTGTTGTAACTGGCCCTGAATTATGATTTGAATGCATTATTAAATTACTAGTTGAACAGGGTAATCTTCTAGGTGATAAAAATATTTTTTTATTAGTAGGGTGGTGTTCTACTAAGTCAGAGTACGAGAAAAGTTAAGAGGCAGAAGTCCATGCATATGTATTGATTTAGGAGGCAGCTCGCTGCTTTATTTGATAAACCTTTCAGATTTTTTTCTAAGGAGCAATTTATATTCTACAGCACACAAAAACACACCGTCAGAGGCGCTTGAAGAATACTTAGTTGAGAAACCGAATAACTTTATGAATAGAAATATCAGAACCGTCATTTGAAAGTTCACCATCATAGGTATGAACGTATCCGAAGGCAGTGTAAACAACTAATTTGACTGAATAGATTTGTATTCGTTGTACGCTTCATTTGTTTCGATTAAAACGAATCAAAACGAGCAACATGATTCAAAATGTATTTTACTTTCATTCATCGGGTCTAAGTTTTGTTTATAAAATACAATTGGTCTCAATACAGGGTGAAGATGTTGAGAATAATTATTGTCTTCATAAATGTTGAAATACTTTTCCAATTAGAATGATTCTGGAATTGGAACCGACCCTTCTTGGTAAATTTTTTTTCCATCCGGAATATTGGGAAGTAGTTGATATAGAAAATATACAGAACATGTTTACAATACATAAAGGGTGTTATGGGTAATCATAAATTTAGAATACAATGGATCTTGTAGATGTATATTTGAAGCACAAATCATAATCATAGTATAAGCATAGTATGAAAATATGAAGCACTAATGAGAAATATAAAGTAATGATAGCACTCACCATGAATCCGGGAGGGCCTAACAACCCTTGAGGACCAGGGGGTCCTATAGCACCATGGGGTCCTGCTTGACCAGGTTGACCAGGTTGTCCTGTTGGACCTGGGTGTCCTTTGCTCCCAGGAGGGCCTTCATTTCCGGGAATTCCTGGTGCTCCAGGTAGACCTGGTATTCCTCTTGGGCCTGTGAAACCTCTTGGCCCCTGAAAAAAATATGTAATGTACTTCCATTTACTAATTTGTATCACACCGTTTTTGAAAACAAACGAATCAAAGGGTATACCATTTCTCCTGTTAGACCAGGTAGACCAGAAGGACCTTCTTCTCCTTGTATCCCGTCATGACCAGGCGAACCTTTCTCCCCTGGACTTCCGACTGCTCCTCTTTCACCTTTTTCGCCGGGTAGTCCCGGAAGTCCAATGAGCCCTTGTTCTCCTTTATCTCCTGGAGGTCCGCTCGGTCCTCTTTCACCATCTCTCCCAGATCTTCCTCTATTTCCTTCCCGACCCGGAGGACCTGTAATTCCTCTTATACCAGGTAGGCCCTAAAATATAATAATAATAATAATAAATTGATGGATGTAGCCGTTACTACGTGATGAGAGATCATCATGGTGGTAAGAGATCATCATAGGACGAAACTGCAGTAACTTTAGTTACGAAATGAAGTGGAAAAAAATAAAAAAATTTCATTTCTCATTTTTCAAAAATAATAATCATTATTTTTTCCCAATAAACTGTTACAGTTTATGTTAGGGAAATAGAATGGATATAGTAACTTACATTTGCACACACTTACAGTTTTATATAAAGTTATAATTGACTTCCCGATAATTTTATTTGAAACCTTGTAATGGCTTGATTGTGGGAATATTGAACCCCAAATGGCTACTGAATATTGCAAATTTGAATTGATCAGGGAGTCATAAATATTCATTAAAATTCAACCGTAACAGGGGTTGTTCAATTACCATTAGGAAAATTCTTGGTATATATTGGTAAATGCTGGAGTGTTATTCTGGGTGTACATCCGTTAGTCTTTGATATAATCACAACGTTTCAGAAAGATTGCACTTGCCATATTCATGTGCTATGCTTAGCTGAATATGAAACTGAAGTCGTCCCACCGATCGCCATCTTAATTGTATTCAGGATGGAGCTTAGCTCCTCTACTCTTTAGACTTCGTGTTCGTGAGGTGGTCCAACGAGACACAGCCTATTGGGGTTTATGACGGTAAAAACGTCCTCTAACATCCATACCGCCCATCACGGTGTACCCCTACCTGGCTGGAGTGTTGGATGAGAAAGTTATTCAACCATTAATGAAAGATATTAGGGCCCCAATAGACTGAGTGTCGGGACCTTCAATATCGGGATGGATTGTCTACAGCATAATCTAAAGCTTCAATGACTAGCGGGTTATCGTGAGTTTTCGCATTATCGAGAACTCGACTGAATGGAAGGCAGTTGCAAATCTCTGCGGATGACCTGATTCCGCACGAATCACGGATCATTCACTATCATCCGTGATAACTTATCCTGGAGAGATTCGTCGGAGCCGTTCGTCCCCAGATGCCTGAAGCATACATGATGATAGGCTTGAACATCGTGTTGTAAATTAAAATCTTGTTCTTAAAATCCAGTTTGGACTTGGGTTATTTAGAGGGTACAGATTTGTAATCCGTCCCTGTATTTTTGTCCTCACGCTCTCGATGTGCGGGGTTCAGATGAGCTTATTGTCTATCAAAAGAGCGAAGTACCTACTTTACCCGCGGTTGCCAGTTCATCTCCCTTCCAGAGATCCTCACTTTCATGGCCGGAGTAGATATCGTTCTTCCAATGGTTATTGCCTGAGTTTTATTCGGGTTCACACGGATCTTCCAATCGAGGTACTAGTGCTCGAGGTCATCTGAAGTCGTCCTCTCCGATTGACATCTTAATTTTAAACAGGTTGAAACCTGGCTCCGGGCGATGCCTTCGCTGTGGGCTGTGTATTGGCCTTGGTTTTGGCTATGGTAGTTTTCCATCCAGTTGAGAGGTAGTGTGCGTGATCTCTCTTGTTTGAACTGTTTGGAGCTGTAGAAAGATAGCAAGTGAATCAGAAAACTAGAATCATAAGGAATGCATCATGATCCTGGTTTTCTGGTTCAGAATACTTGCTTTTGAAGTCAATGTTGTGAACTTCACCAAGTTGGTGTTTGTATAGAGCTGATGTTGTATGTTTGTGGTGAGTGCAATCTCCACATGCGATCTTTTATATGCCTTGGTTTCCTAGGTTGAATTTGTCTTTTGGGTCGTTGAAGGTATTCCTGATGATTTTTGTAGATTTATATGTTGTTTTTAAGATTTATATGTTGTGTTGTTTCAGAATTCCTCCTATTTTATCTATGACTTCTATGATATAGGGCAAGATGGAACTAAGTTTTTCTGTGTTTGTTCATAGATCTTATTTTTGCCGTATACATTCCTATTTATTTATATAATATATGCCGTTCTTTGAGTTTTTGAATTTTTTGCTAAGAACTGAGAATGTATTTCAGCAGTTCGGACTTCCATTGTCTAAAATCACCCGAAGACGATTGTAGATACTAACAATCGAAACGTCGTGAAGTAACGTGGTTTGAAATCACTCAACTTTTAATTATATTAATTTATTTTATT
>WOGR01007529.1:0-12345 GCA_015342045.1 Leptinotarsa lineolata | reverse complement strand
ATTGGATTTCACAGGGATTCTTGGCTCCAATTTCCAATAGTTCGATCGGGTCACAGATATAGAATAGTGGAAGTACTTTCATACAAGGGTCGCCCATAAATGAGTAGTACAATTCGTTTTTCAAAAGGTACTTATTTTCTGGAATTATTGCCTTAAAATGACTCTCATTTGTTATAGGGATTGAGTAGAGATGGTGGAGGTTTAGTTCTATGGGGTGTGTTATAGGTATGCGAAGGATATATGTTATTTGGTTATTTAGTAGGTAACATTCTACTTTTATCAGTTTTTCAATCACCATAATATTCTCAAGACTGATTTCAACTGGTAGTTGATTTTTCTTCAATCTATTTTGAACAGCAGTTATTTCTCTTAAAAGATCTTTGGTTTTCATGAAACTTAAATGCATTATTTCGATTTTTGCAAAAGATATTGAGTTTTCAAAGTCTTGTAGAATAGAGTTGATAATTTTGAACGTATTGATTAGTTGACTTATTATATCTTTGATGGAATTAGAATTTCCTTGATAAACTTTATTTTTGACTATTTCAGAAATTTGATTGATTTTTGTTTCAATCAATTTCTCGTTATGATTTATTTGCTGAATGGTCCTGTTGAATTCATCAATCAGAGAGACAGCGAGAGAATTTTGCCTTATTATTTTCGATGACAATTTATCTTGATTTTGCTTCAATTCTTGAATGAGTTTTTCATAGCGTTCGCCATCGTTTGCATCTAAATTGTCACTGATTGCTTTGAAAATCGATCCTAACCCATTAATTATTCCTCTTTTGGTTCTCATCGGGTGAGGAATTATTTCTATCAGCTTATTTTCGACATTGGTCTCCATAAATTTTAATATTTTCAAGTAGTTGGACGTATCTTTTTCATATTCTGAATTTGTCGAAATCAAAGTCACAAGATTTTGAGATTTCATTTTCAGTCTGTTGATTTCTGATATGATGGGATTTAAGTCATAGTAATGAATGACAGAATGGTAATATTCTCTGACCTTTGCAGTTCCAAGTTTGACCGGAATTAACCCAGGATTGTTTTTAAGGTTTTTGAACGTTATCTTATCCGGTGTCGCTAAGATTCCGGGTAATCTGCAATGATAAGCAAGTGTTAGTTGTCGAATGAATAAAGTCGTATAAGTAGACGTTTTACACTGTCCATGTGTACCTTCGCGTGTTTCGCGGTGAATATAATTTTTCTGCGTTTGTTAATTGTTTTAATTTCCTCGGGTTTCAAGAATTTATTCGCGTTCTTTTGTCTCAGATGTTTCTTAGTTTAAACTTTCTGTTTAGTTTTGAATATTGCGGGGTCGTCTGTATTTTTATTAACTTTCTCAGTAATTTGTTTCTTCTTTCCAACTAAGCTGGCATTAATTTGAGAGTATAGCAGTTTTGCTCTTTCTCTATGTTGAGATATATAGTCATTCGATGAGATTTAATCAAGTTTAATATCGAATGGTTCATTGGATGTCCATTTATGACGTCAATTGGTTTGAGTTTGGTAGCAGAATGAATTGAATGGTTATAAGCTAAGATCGCGTAAATCATTTTCATCCTAATAGGTGTTTTTGAAAATCCTTTTGTATTGAGTAGTCGGAGATGCTCGATAATAGTTGAATGAAATCGTTCGATAATTCCATTTGACTGGGGGTGATTCGGGGAACAGAAGTGAACTTTGATTTTATGAAGTCTTAAAAGTTCAGTATCTACGGAATTTTTAAATTCGGTTCCATTATCCAAAATAATTTGTTTGGGTACGCCATAATGAGAAAAATAACTGATTAAGTTGTTAGCTATTTCTGTACCTGTCGCTGCGTTTAGGATATAAGATTGGGCGTATTTAGAAAAGCTATCTATGACGGTTAAAATTTTCGATTTTTCGAAAGTAAATACGTCTATATGAACAATTTCGAATGGTTTTGCGGCTGTGGTTGTAACATTATTTGCATTTTAATAGGGTTTCTGTCGTATTTGCATTGTTGACACAATTCACATTCATTTATGAAAGTTTGGATAGAGCTTTTCATATTCAGCCAATAATAGTTTTCTTTGATCCTTTGTAGGGTTTCGTCTATACCACGGTGATTAGATTTTCCTTCGTGATAGTTTTTAATGGTTTGTTTGATATCATTTTTTCTAGTAATAGCTTCTTTGAACATTTTTTGAATTTGATAGAGGAATTTTCAAAATATGTTTGTAGAATAACTAAAAATGTTTTATATAATTCAGGGTTCTCAAAGTACAAACGGTATTGAATATCAGAACTAATATATTCCTTAATGAAATCAATTACGTCCTTTTCAAAATTATTTTTTGAAAGTAAAATCAGTATGCGTTTTTTCTTTTCGAATAAAATGATTATTTTAGTTTTTGCAGGTGAATGTAGAACAGATGTTATAAAAATTTGATTTTGACCGTAATTGACAGCGTAATCTACAATTGGGATGTTTATAATGGGATGTTGATCAGCGTTAGAGTGAATGGTATGGTTTTCGTCATTTTGGTTGACAGGGGGTACTTCATTGTCGTTTTCAATGGTTGGTTGAGTATTTTCAGTGACTGATTGATTGTTTTCGATAGGTGGTTGGTCATTAACAATAGGTGGTTGGTTATTTTCGATGGGTTAGTCGTTTGCATTATTTAATGTGTCATTGTGGTCATTACCAATGTTAACAATCATAGAAAAATCGTCAAAGTCCTGTACAGGTTCACCAATCGTTAAAATATCGTTGGACGATTGATATATAGGAGTGTTCAAATTTGTATCTGTTTGACTTATCGGTACAGGTTGTATTCCGAAGGAAGTGGTTGGATTGCCTAGACGTGAGGATTCAATGATTATTTCATCTAGTTCATCCCAGAATGATCTGGTTTCCTTTGTATGAATTTCTACACGGGAAAGTGCGTCCGCGTTTGTATTTAATTTTCCCTTCTTATAAATTATTGAAAATTGATATTCTTCGAGCTTAATTCTCCACCTCATTAATTTTGAATGTGGATCTTTCAATGAAAATAGCCACTGAAGTGGTTTGTGATCAGTAATAATATTAAATTTCCGTCCGTACAGATATGGTCTAAAGTATTTTGTTGCCCATACTATGGCTAACAATTCCTTTTCGATTACTGAATATTTCTGTTCAGAATCGTTTAGGGTTCGTGACCTATAGGTCCCTGTGAGAGGACCGCTCCCAAAGCTACATTTGTTGTCAGGTTAAATGTTTTTGTGAAGTCAGGGTACTGGAGTATTGGTTCGTTAATTAAAAGATTTTTGCAGGTTTCGAAGCAAGTCAAAAATTTCGTCAGTGTGCTCAATTTTGGCACCTTTTTTCAAACATTTAGTGAATGGTTTTGTAACTTTCGCAAAATTTGGAATGAAACGTCGGTAGTAACCTAACAGTCCAAGAAAAGCTTTGATTTGTTTTGTCGTTTTGGGTAACGGAAAGTTTTTGATGGCATTTATTTTGTCAGGATTGGGATTAACCCCTTCGGGAGTAATTAAGTGTCCTAAATAGGCTACTTCTTTTCTCAAAAATTCAGACTTATCGAGTTGAATTTCGAAATTCGATTCTCTTAGTCTCTGGAATACACATTGAAGTCTTTCCAAGTGCTCCTGAAGTAATGTTAAAAAAACGACAATTTCGCCTAGGTAGGCGAGACATTTTTCGTTTTGTATGCCTCTTAGGATGCTATCTATCACCCTTTCGAACGTAGCTGGTGCGTTCTTCAGCCCAAATGGCATCCTCAGGAACTCAATATCCATTTTCTGTATTAAAAGCTGTTTTCTTTATGCCCCTTTCTTCCATCTCTATTTCGTGGAAGCCGCTAGCTAGGTCTAATGTCGTGAAATACTGACATTTCCCTAACTCATCGAGTAGGTCATGAATATTAGGAAGAGGGTATTTATCGTCAATCGTCTTCTCGTTGAGTTTACTCTCCATTTCTGTTTGCCAGTAGCGTCAACCTTCTTGGGAAAAACCCATATAGGTGACGACCATGGTGAGTTACTGGGCCTGATTATTTTAGGATCAAGCATTTGTTTATTTTGGGTTTCGACCTCCTTTTTATGAATAAAAGGATATCGATATGATTTTGTGTACACCGGTACGTCGTCAGTACGTATGTAGTATCGTATTTTGCTGGTAAACGTCAAGGGAGTATTTTATGTCCGAAAATTCCTTACAGATGTTTAGGATTTTGGTTTTTTCTTCTGAATTTAGGCGATCTGTTCTAATTTTTGTAAGGTCTAGTGTGTGGTTAGTCGATACATTAATATTATTCAAATCAATGTTTAGCATTTCATCCTCGTAAAATTTTTCAACACTTAATGATTTTGAAAAGTCTAATGTCACTGGACTAGTATTATTGTTTAAAATAGTTGTCAGCGCGTGTACTTGTTTCGCGATAATAAGACATTGCGGGATTTCGCAGTTATGAATTTTATAATGCGGAATTATTATTTGGCCGTCAAAGAGAGATGTTTTTATTCTGATTACTTGCTCGGATCTAGGTGCTATCGTAATCAGATTTAATTCGTAGCTTGTCTTGTGGAACATTAGCTTAATTTTCGTAAATGGGGTCGATAAATATCCTTTATCAAAATTAATGCTAGCTTGTAGAATTTTCAAGTTATCCAGGCCATCAAAAATATTGTGAAATGGCTATCAAAAATATTGTGAAATTTGAATAAAAAGAATTTTAATTTCATGGGTTTTGGCAAATTGAATATTCTAGAAGCTGGAATGCTTGTGCTGTATTTATGTGAAGATTTCTGAAATACTGTAGATACAATAAATGGATCAAGTTTGGGAAACATTTGAATGCAATTTCGGGATTGATAAATTACTTTGTAGAACCAGAGTCGATCAGAATTTTAATATTGTATTCTGGAAAAACAATGTATGACAATTCACTAGAGTTTGACGAGTTGAATGAAATTATTTGAGGATTTTTTGATTGTTCCGAGGCGCTTAATGAAAATTTATATTTTCATTTTCTGTTTGTTCTGTATTATTGATTGTTTGAATTTGACATTCAGGGTTTATTTCTTGAAATTCGTCATATTCATTATATTGGTCACTAGCGAAGTATTGATCAGTATCAATATATTGATTATGTTGATCAGTATCAACATGTTGGTCAAGCTCATTTGTTTCAGTATTGAATAATTCTTCGCTTACAAAATTTCTCGGTCCGCGATTTTGGAAATATGAGTGTTGTGGAGTATTAGGATTTCTTGATGACATATTTACTGAATTAGGTTGAGTTCGAGTATTTTTAGTAGATATACTCATTGGAGTAGGTCTTGGTCGAGATTCATTCTTTGGTTCAAATGCATTGAAGTTTTTTGGTTTGAATACTTGCGCATTTGTAAAGTATTGTTGTGGTTGATTTCTTGGTTTTTGTTGAATTTGAATTGGCTGTGATCGAAAGTTTATTTGTTTACGGAAAAAGTTATTGGGAGTGTTCGAGTTGAAGTTACTGTTATATCTTTGAATGGATTGTTGAGGATATTGGTAGGTCTTTGAGGTTGATGCATTCTTTGAGTTGGGTTAGACTTTCTACTGTTTTTTATCAGAAAAATTTTGAAAATAATATACATTTTCTTCCTGTATTACACACTGTAATGCTTCGTTGAGTGAATTAGGCTTCGTGCATCTAATTGTAGTACATAAAGGTTCTTTCAGCCCTGATAAAAACGTTTTGGGAGCTAAATTTTGGTATAAACTACTTTTGAGTCCTTTAGCGGCAGCTGTAGTTTCATGAACGTTAACAAAACTACAAAGCAAATTCAAGATATTAAGACATCTATCATAAAAACTTTGAGCATTTTCATTATTAGTTTGTCTCATCATAACAAGATCTCTATCAAGGTAAACTTCATCACGTTGATCTGAAAAGTTTCTAGTAAGAATATCTTTCAAATCTTTCCATTCTTTCGCACCTTGAATGTTAACTAAAGTTTTGGCATTGCCCTTTAATTTTGAAATGATTGAATTTATCAGAAAAATATTTTGGAAATTATTGGGATTTGCATTGTCATAAAACTGAATTAAAATTGATTCGCTAACTGATAGGAATCTTGTGAGGTCATTAGGGTTACCATCAAATTCAGGGATGCAATTGAGGTATCCTGCTCTGAATTGATTCATTATTATTAATTGATTATCAGGCGAGTTTTTCGAATTGGTTGTATGTGTATGGGTGGTTTGGTTAGAACTAAGAGGTAAAAATATATGTGAGTCAGTTGAAGGTGAATTCACATTCAAATTTTCAAGATTATTGATTAAATCGTCAAAAGACATGAACAATTGTACTTACAAAAGTATGAAAGCGACTGTGTGCATGTTTCATACTTATCCTTCTCTAAGGTCGACGACTGGTTGAGCGTTTTGTCTTTCCCATGCCGTTGCTTCTTGCAAATTCAGGCTATGTTGGTCCCAAATTTCGATGATGCGCTCCTTGACAGGTCGTGTACGGGTCTACGATAGACTGGGTGTTCCGATAGTTGAGAAGCCACTCCGAAACAGAAAGTCAAAACAGCGATGCACAAAGTTGATATCGATTCGAAAATCAGTTAATTGTAGAAACGAAAATTGCACGAACGATTCGAAACAATTCTGATAATCCTACCACGACTGCGCCAAATATATCAACGTACACGCAAAGTCACTTTAAAAAAAATTTAATTTCGAGTACAAACTGTGAAAATTCAATATTACAGAGATGTTTAGTATATGAAATCAAGCAAATGACTAATATATAAATGGAGTTGAGTCTTTAGGTCAATTCAGCGACATCAGCATAAAATGGCGTCTGCGATGCTGGATAAATAAGCTCTTCTCCCTCAAGGTGGTACGATGTAATTCGCGCAATGCGTCAATCTGACACAGCAACAATAAAATTATTTAAACGTATCGAATATGAAAATTAAGGAATGAAAAAATTCATGTAGTTTTGGAATACATCAATGAATAATAATCCGCGGTTATAAAATTTTTATCCCAAATTTCCCATTAATTATGCATTTGATAATTAATAATTTTTTATAAACTGAAGGTAAACATAAAAACCCTGATAAATAACAAACTAAAACCCTATAATTTTTTTCACTTCATGAAGTTATTCTCAATAGGCTAATGAGTAGATCGCCGTTGCAAAAATTACAAAATTTTTATTCTCCACTTTTATTAACAATTGAAAATTAAAAATTAAAAAAAGTATTTTTTCGTAATACACTTATTGATGGAAATTATGATTTTTAGAGAAAAAACGGTTCCTTAAAAATTTATTTGTTGCTAAGAATGCGTTTATTTATTAACAATCGATTTTTGCGTTTTTTATTTGTTTATTTAAAAAATAATTTGTTATAAATAAATTAATTTTTTCTATTTATTTTTTCTATTTTTTTCATAGCTTCAAATATTATTATGCCTTGAAACTTGTCTTTTTCATCCGCTCTTTTGTTTTTAAAATTATAATAACTCTCGAACACTATTGCAGATATGACAACTTTATGATAACTTTAAGCCAGTGTCGTGTTTCCCGATTTTTAAGAGCCATCTGTAAATCTAAAACAGCAATTCACTTAGCAACTGTACCTCCAACATCAACAGCAGCCTATTTACACTCATTCAGGACGTATTACCAAGTTCAATTTTGGCTTGGTAATTTTGATTTGAATCCGGAAGATTGGGGTTGGATTAAATCCGGAACAAAGTATCTGCCAACAAAAACAACGGAAAAATTGACGCCTGATGAGCTGCTTAAACTGCTTTATTGTACCTGCATAAAATAGTGTACTAATCGATATGGGTGCAAAAGAGCTGGACTTCCATGCTCATCTTTATGCAAAAATTGTAAAGGTGAAACCTGTTCTAACAATACAAGGCCATCAATTGATGACAATGATTGCTTGATTGGTCGGTTATATGTAATCGATCAAAATGAAGACGACATTAATAATTATCAAGATTATCCAATGGGTGTTGAAGAATACTGCCAACCAATATTGGAAGACAACATGGAGGAGTTCAAGAAACATCAGGACAAGAAAATATAGCAGAAACCAGATGATGAGCCGCCGGCACAAAAACGATTAAACAAGATTGCAAAAGTGTAGTCAAAAAATTGGAAACATTTGTTAACTGTACATATGATTAAATCAATTTAAAAATAATATTCATTCAATTTTTGATTTTCTTAATATAATTCCTTATTATAATTTTATAAGATCTATTTGACTATATTTCTAAAACAAAACTTCATTACAATTGTAAATTAAATTGTTAATAAAAAATCCTGCTTCGCTTCAGCCAATGAAAGATGAAAATAAAATAAAAATAGTTATGCATTGAAAAGACCTAAATTTTTTTATAAACAATAGTCAATAATTGAATAAATAATAGAGCTAGAATTTGAATAAAAACCTGAAATCGTTAATGAATTATATTATTAATAAGCAAAAAAGAATTGGAGCATTATTGTCATAGTTTAAGAGTTATTATAATTTTAAAAACAAAAGAGCGGATGAAAAAAGGCATAATATTAAAAGCTGTATGAAAAATTTAAAAAAATCAAAACACATACAAGGCTACTGTTATTACATAATTAAGTATTTATAATAAATTGTTTTTTAAATAATCAAATAACTATTTTTTTTCTAATCTCAAAGAATTTGATTTTTAGAAAAAAAATGGTTCCTCAATTTTGATATTTGGTCGCAAATACGATTGTTGATGAATAAACACAATTTTTAGCAACAAATAAATTTTTCAAAGAATAAATTTTCTCTAAAAATCATAATTTCCATCAATAAGTATATTACGAAAAAATATTTTTAGACTCACTCATAAACAATGTATTTGTTTAAAACAATTTTTTAAACAATAGTAGTAAAGTAGCTTTTAACTGTTATACATCGAAACAATCAAGATTAGGAAAAAAATTTATTCACTTTTTTTTTAAATTTTTAATTGTTAATAATGCAACGGCGATCTATCCATTTGCCTAATGAGAATAACTTCACGAAGTGAAAAAAATTCTAGGGTTTCAGTTTGTTAATTATCAGGGTTTTTATGTTAATTTTTAGTTCATAAAAAAATTATTAATTAACAATGATAATTAATGGAAAATTTGGGATAAAAATTGTTTAATCGCGGATTATTATTCATTGATGTATTCCAAAACTACATGAATTTTTTCACTCCTCAATTTTCATATTCAATACGTGTTTAAATAATTTTATTGTTGCTATCAGAATGACGCACCGCGCGCGAAAGCCAGACTACCCGTTTTTGGTTCTAGTTTCAGGGCTCTGTAAAAATCATAAATAATAGAGGTACAGCTCCGGGAGTCGAAACTTTTTTTAAGCAAATTTGATGATCTTTTTGGATTTTTCTTTCAAATTCGAAAATTTTGAATATTTTTCGAGATATTCAAAAAACCAAACCTCAATTTTTTTTACTAATTTGTTTATAACTTTCGTAATTTTTTTTCAGCGCCTTTTCGAACTTTTCCTTAAACTTTCTATGATACAATACGAATCGAATGACACCTTGATCGTGATTTTCGGAGACTATATAAAATTTTTCATATTTTCAAGAAAAAATGATACATGTGAACTAGACTATTTTATAGGGTGAGTGTAAATCACGCCAGCTAAGCTAACAGAATATCAAAGTTCTGGTGTATGGGATTTTTTTTGTTGAATTCATTTTACACAAGCGCTAATTTTTTCAAATAAAACCCGTGTCACAACTCATTACAGTTTCTGACATGTATATTATGAGTCAATGGTGCCTTAAAGCTAAAATTAGGTGCTGGCTTTTGAATTCCTATCTTGAAAGATACCTGAACCAATATCAAACAATATTGGAAGACTAACATAATCATATTTCCCTCTTCTAATTCGTTTTGTCAAGTGTCAACTCGAATCAAAGGTAAAAAGTTATTATTAAACCTACTTTTCTGTTGTTGCTGCTGTTGTAACTGAGGATTGAAACTACTAGGCCAATTACTTGATGTTGAACTAATGTTCATTTGTTGTGGACTACTAGACATATTCAGGAAAGGTAATATTTTGCTACCTACAATAGAAAGAGATATATCCAATAAAGTATCTTATAGAATTTGTCAAACTTACCGAATGAATTCATATGAGAATTTTGCTGTACAAATCCTGGTGGTGGTGGTGGTAAATGACTATTATTTTGATTATGAACTAAACCATTCATTTGACTATGACCTACGAAAAATAAATACCTATTTGATAAAATATTCAATTATATACAAAATTCACAAATACTTGTTGAATAACATTTAATTTTTTTTATAAATCACCTGTACTTTGTGTTTTATGATTCTGTTCACTAGCTATCATTTCGGCCAAAGCCTTTTGTGTTTCTTGGAAAGGATCAAAACCTAGATCGTCTTCTGCAGTCCGTGTATTTTGTTTAAGATTTGAATTTCCATACATATGTCCGTGTAATTCACTGAAGCCTCTATTCTCGCCATTCATAAAAGGCTGAGGATTAACACTATTTTGATGAGCAGATCCAGGGCCACTAGCATAACCTACAATTTTATTTTAAAATAGACTCGGGCATATATTACACCAGGGTAGTACTGGTATCAAATTGTGATTGATATTGATAGTATTAATATTGAGTGATAAACATCACATAATTATCCAAAGTATTGGAAAAAGAAAATTTAACGTGATGACTACTTAGAAATTTTTTATATCATTGTTTTGATAAAAATTGCAATATATGTATATTAATAGATATGCTACGAGAATAAGGGGCGAATGGCGACACCGCCTTATGGGAAATACTATGTAAATTTGGTGGAAGAAGCCAAGCTTCGTTTTGCAAAGTTTTGTCTCAACACGGTATTCTCCATAAGACAGTGTTGCCAGATTTCCCCAGATCCACAAGATTTCATACACCATTCGGAAAGATGATGAAAAGAAATGACTGCGCGCTCGATCCAATGCCATCCAACACGAAAGATGAAATTGTCATTGCCACCATCGTCACCGTATAGAAGTAAACAACAAGTAAGTTCACTTCTGGTCGGCGTCTTTGATGTATCGGGTCAAGTTTTCATTTTTGCCGGGCTGTAAGCGGCGTGTACTAAAATAGGAGGGTGCAGGCTAGAGCTATTCTTGGCTCACTTGCTCTCACGCCTAAATACATCGGCTGAGCGAAGAATAAGAGATGGGGACCTTAACCCAAATATGGCGGAGAGTGAATTTACTTGTGTTTACTGCTATACGGTGCCCTCGTGTATGTTGAAGAATTTCCGAAACTACCTGTTCGATATTGAAGGGTGGGGTCAGCAAGCAGACGAAAGCAGTGATGTGTTTAATTTGAGACAGAGACAATATTGTAGAATCTCGTGAATTATTTATCTGAAAATTATCAAAGTGAGCGGTGTCAGGGAAAAGTCGAGGCGAATTGTATAAATATAAATTCCCACTATTATAATTAATTGGATCTCAACATTTTTTCTTTGAATCCTCACTGGAACTATTGAGACCGCGTCGAAATGCAAAGTTATAGATTATAAATAATAACACATAAGCATTGAGAAAAGTTCATTGCATGTATGAAACAAAGTAATGAAGCATAAGTGATAAGAAATAGGAGTTCAGAAAATGAATTCTTGTAACTATCCAATGAAGTTTAAGATCTGGATTTTAAGCAATGTTGTATTCACTATGTGACTCAAAAAATAAGAAATGAATGAAAAAATAGTTATTATTTAGGTCTATTTTATGTAGGGAAAATACTGAAAACGCTGTAGGAGTGAAATTGAACTTCAGAATACATATTCGAAAAAGAAATATTTTAGGGTTGAGAAAAATCTTGAGGATTGGTTAGAATTCAAAAATTATCGGTAGGGGTGTCAAAGTACGGTAAAGACGAATCGTAATTTGAGACAGGTGTTAAAGTAGTGTGAACTGAATAGAGTGAATAACTCACATTTGTATAGATGATATTGTAGAATCTCGTGAAGTATCAATCTAAAAATCATCAATTTGAGCTGTGTCAATGTGAGGCAAATTGAATAAATATAACAATTAACAGAAATTCTCACTATTATGGCAAAGTTTGACCTCACATTTTCTCTTTGAAACCTTATTTGAACTATTAAGGCCGCGTCGGAATGCAAAGTTGAAGGTTATAAATAATAAGAGATAAGCATTGAGAAAAGCTCATTGCATATATTCAAATGGTTCAACATGAAACAAACCAATAAAGCCTAAGTGATAAGAAATAAGAGTTCAGAAAGTGAATTCTTGTTGCTTGTAACTATCCAATGGAATTCA
>WOGR01007528.1:0-12345 GCA_015342045.1 Leptinotarsa lineolata | reverse complement strand
ACAGAGTAACTACGACCAAGTAAACAAACCGTACAAATTCCAGTGTGATGTTGCCAACGCTATTTCATACGATTTTCAGTTTAGGATTCTGTCGTGGAGCAGCACCTTCCGATAAGAAATTTCGAAATACTCTAATTTTAATATGCCGGCCAAATGAAACATTATATGGAAAAATGTTTCGAGCAAAATGTGTCTATTTTTGGATGTAGAAACCCGCTGAGTCAATATTTTTTTCATAAAGTCCCATATTAACGTTTCAAAATATTTTTTTTTGCGAATATGAAACATTCATTAACTCATCGGGATTCTCTGTAGATATTAGAAATTTTTTTCCTTATATTTTTTTTGCTAAAATCCACAATTTTCTCATAGAATTATAAATTAGATTTCAGTATGATGCGCTCACTCCTAACGATTCTTAATGGAAAAACACCATCTTACTTTATCAAATTAGTTAGTTTCCCGAATCATATTCATGTGCATCAAACAAGATGTAGTAATAATCTGAATGTTAGGAGAACCAATATTTAAAGGATCACAAAATCATTATTTCACAAAGACTCCAACAAACTGCCAAACAATATAAAAAAATTGATTTTGTTTGTTCCGTTAACCAGCTGACGAACCCTCAGAAGTCGAAACTTGTGCGAGCAATGTATTAACGAGGCCTTGCCTTTTAACGTGCGATTACCCAGCATGGAAGAGATACTTTGCAACAGCTTCAATCATAATATTCTTTTGGAAAATTTATACATTTATGTAATTGGAGGCAACAACTTAGGGTGGTTAAAATCTGTTTTGATCAATGGGATGGAATATGTGTGACATTGAAGGTATACAATATTCTGAAATTCAGACATCTGAGACAAGCTTGCCACAGGGCTCAGTTCTTGCTCTCTTGTTTGTACTACCTAAACTGGAAAGCCCACTGTAAGTTATTCTACTCAAAATTAAATTCTCTCACTTATCTTTTACACAATATCAAAAGCATACTGACTCAAAACATGCTTCTTGGTGGAATCATGGGGTGTATCAATATTTCTGGTACAACTTCTTGTAGAATTTTAACTGCAGTATCTCTTTGTGTTTATGAAATGACTTTACATATCTCCTAACGAAAGAAACTATATTCATGACAAATACTTCATGATTTTTGTTTGAAGAAATGTCTTTACATATCTGCTAACAAAAGAAACTATATTCATAATAAATACGTCATGATTCTTGTTTGAGGGGTTTTATCAAGATTTAAGCAAAACTAGCAATATATGCAAGTAGCCTTTTGTAACTATGATCAGTGCAAGAATACCCACAAGGCAGTGTAGGCAACTGCATTTTATGAGTTCTTATTACCAGAAGTGAGTTCAACTGTTGAGTGGCCGTATCTCCAAAAGTAGACAGGAACGCCAAGTTTCGATTTCAGATTCGTGATCAGCAGACAAAACTATTTACCTCTATACAACCTTATCAGCTGACAAAATTTATTACACCACCTTGAATGGCGCTTAAATTTGGTTTTTACATTCAGAACCAACCTTTGAGCACTGATAACTTTAATTATGATAACACACTAATCAACTCCAGCCACTGAAAAAAAAACATACCTAATACTTGTTTGACCTCCCAAATCCCAAACTTGGAACTTCAGATTTTGGTAAGTAACTTGCTCAACATTAAAGCCTATAGTAGGTATTGTAGTTACAACTTCTCCTACTTGCAGTCTATATAATATTGTCGTTTTACCAGCACCGTCCAACCCTAATATTAGAATTCTCATTTCACGAGAACCTATCAAGCTCTTGAAATAACTGAATAACAAACCTATGGAATAAATGAAATTTAAACTGCACATCCAAACACACATTACCAACAAATACCCATTTTGGAAGTTCCTTCAGACTTTTTCTGAACGCAACCGAAGCTATGCGTGTCACTGATACATATTATTTTATTGATATTTTATGCGAGAGATTCAATTTTATTTGAAATCTAAAATTATCAGGCCACCTTATTGACGAATGACGTGTTTGGCCGGTTTGACTGTTTGACAACACTTTGACATATGACATGACAGCTGGTCGCGTCTATCAGAAATCATTCTGAAGCGCGTGGCCTAATTCAACTTAAGATATACCTCAAATAAAATTATTTCTTGATACGTTTATTAAAAATGTTTGAGGAAGATATGAAATTGGATAATTGTTTATGATAATCGGAATACTCTAAATGTCTGAGTGGGACAGTGTATCCTTCGCAGTATATAATATATACCAATGTCAAAAAATAATTTTAATCTTATGAAACATTGCAGTGAATGACAACTTCAACCATATTGTAATTCATCACATCTTTGATAAAAAGCTTTTCAAACAATCTATTAACCAAGTATACCCTCACATAAAGTATAACACTGGCACCTTCAAGACAGACACATATACTGGAAAAACATCAGATAAAATGAAAAGACTATTAAATAAACAAAATATTAAGAAATCATATGGAACTTGTAACTCCTTGGGTAGACATATAAAGAACAAGTCACATATAGACAAGGATAACAGATCAGGTGTCTATAAACCAACATGCGGATCACGCCCCAAAGTTTATGTAGAAAGGACGTCAATAAATTCTTAAACGAGAATCTTTGAACATAAAAGGAGTTTTGAACTGAAAAAGACCAATTTCACCTTAGTGTGCTACCTTCTGGAGAACAACCACGATTTCAAAACTGTCCACGACCTACTACATATAGAAAGTAAAGGACCGAAATTGAACCTGCTGAAGTCTCTGGAAATCAATAAATTCCCTATTGCAAAACCAACAAGGGGTTAATCACTCACCATTGTTAAATCTTTTTTAATTAGTCCAATAATTTTAGTCGTATTCAAAAGTTACCTACTATCCAAGAACTGAGATAGATTGTGATTGTTTTCACAAATTCTACCTGTTATATAGGAATGTAGGCTTTTACGGCTGGCGTCAATGCTTTGGTTGGTTTACGGGTTTTGCTGTGATCTTCTTTGGTTACGATCTCCAAACGTTCCAAAGTAGATCACGGCAAAACCCGAAAACCAATCAGAACCTCTACTTGTGATCTCATACTTTATCTGCTGTCCAACCACCTGCTCATTTACTATTAACCAATTATATACTATTGTATATAAGAATTTTAGTCCGGTGTGTACTTTTTATTACTACCGGTGAAGAGAAGAAGAAGATGGTCTTGTAACGTAACCTTAAAATTTTAAATTTCAGATTTAATTCTGTTATTTTTGTTAGAAAAGTAAGAAATATCCATAACTGACCTTATTCTCTACGCAAATCATAAAAGATGTCCGAACGAAAAGTTTTGAACGTAAGTTTATAGATACATTTTTTATATTTCTTATTAATATTGTTTTCTCCTTTAGAAATATTACCCCCCTGACTTTGACCCTTCGAAAATCCCTCGTATGAAATTGCCCAAAAATAGGCAATACACTGTAAGATTAATGGCACCATTCAATATGAGATGTGCCACCTGCGGAGAGTATATATATAAAGGGAAGAAGTTCAACGCAAGGAAAGAAGATGTGGAAAATCAGGATTATATGGGAATCAGGATATATAGGTTTTATATAAAGGTATACTTATTTATCCATGTTAATAATTACACAATTTTCACAAAAATTTTAATTTCTAGACGCGTTTTGCTCTGTAGAAATGAATTTTCACACTGAGCTTAATTTTCTTATTGGGTAATTATCCTAGGTTTGAGTAAGTTTCGTCAACAAAATTATTTTATATAATAAAGAGTATTTCCGATTGGAAAGACTTCAATTTTGTTTTAACATTTTTCGTCAGATACTTGAAGTAAAAATTTTTTATAGTGTACACGATGCTTGCAAGAAATATCTTTCAAAACAGACCCAAAGAACACGGATTATGAAATCGAAGCTGGTGCAACCCGTAATTTCATGGCACTTAAACTTGCTGAAGAACAAGCCCAACGAGAAGAGGAGGAAGCCAAGGAAGAAGAAGCCAACAATCCCATGAAGTTACTAGAGAACCGTACAAAACAATCCAAGAATGAAATTGAACTTTTAGAGTCATTGGAGGAGCTGAAAGACTTGAACAAAAGGCAGCAGGTTATAGATTATGAGACTATGTTGACAGGTTATAACAATACTATCACCGAGAGGGAGAGGGAAGAAAAATTACAACAGCTCGACGAGGAATATATCAAGTGAGTGTTTTGTAACATCTCGAAATTATTTTCATCTATCCTTTACTTTTTGTGTATACTCATCTGAGGTAAATTTGATTTTGATGGGGTTTTCAAAAATACAGTTCTCAAACTGAACATGTCCAAAAATAAATTATTTCACATTCGGCAATAAAAACTGTAAATTTAAATCCACAGTTCTCAGTTGTTTTCATCTTTCCCTTATTTTCTCAATTCTTCTTTCTGAATTTATTGAGTTGCATCTGCAATTTTGAGACTTTTTTGGTGATTTTCAATATGACCAACTTTCCAAAATTTAGTATATTGTTTAACAATTTGTCAAACTAATTAAAAGTTATCAAAGACCTGAATCAATTCAGAAAGTTTGTTAAAAATCTTCAGGTGGGAAAAAATCTCTACAGTATTGGGGAATACATGTCACTTTTAGTTTTTCCATATTCATCAGTTGATTTATCAGTATTTTCATTTGGTTTATAGAATGTATATTTTTAATTGATGTAGTTATTTCATTAAAATTCAGTCCTCCGATTTTTTTTTGGTGAATTGCTTTCTACTTTCAAAAAATTATTAATGATAAACAATTTTCAATGTATCTGTCTTTTTATTCTGATAATCAATTTTATTTGTACAATTTTATCAACCAAGTTATTCAACTGATACGAATTTATGTCTTTCTTCTAAAGAACTGAAACTATTTTTACAAGTGTCCGTCCTGAAAGGGTTAATGACAAAGTGAAACACTGAAATAAACGATTTTTTAGCCTCATTAGTTCGAAGTGACGAATTTTCACTTCAGATTCATGATCAGCAGACTTATTAGAAAAATTACTTATGTATTTCAATATAACCCGGGTAAAACCACGCCGGACATTGAATTATATCCGACAGACATTTATGCAGGATACTTCACAGAGGTTAGCCTCGCAGATGTTTCTCCTTCATCCAGCTGCGGAATTCTGCTGAAATTATGCTAGTAGATCACCTACAGACTGGTTTCAAGGTATTACTTCTCATCAGTGCAGGAAAGACCCGACCCTGACAGCAAAGTGCCTGGGACTCCAAAATTTCCAACACAGCTCAACTGCTTCCATGAAACCTTCGTCTAAGAGGAGGCTTGTTAACTAGTAACAGCTCCATCTAGTGAACAAAGCCTCAAGCGGGAAAGAAACCACTGTCAGGTATCTTGCATAAATGTCTGTTCGGTATATTTTAATATACACCGTGGTATTAGCCGGGGAAGTAGTTGTCTTCCGGCAGGCATTTACCAGAACCTTTTGATAACCTGATTTAATTATCGTAGGTCTATAAAGTTCCATTCCGGTCAGAAGAGAAAACTTGTAGTAGAAGAGGAATACATTGAAGAGGACTGTGAAGGTCCAAATCCTGACTCTCTGGGAGAATCAACTGTAACCTCAGAAAATTCATCTTCAGGGAAAATTGAACACCAACCCTTCGATACAGGTCCTAGTAGCAGTTGGAGTATTGATAATAGGAAAGCAAGTGTCGGGGTTAAGAAACATAAATCTCTCGTTGGAATTGTTAGGCCGAAGGTAATTAATAAATCTGTGGAAACAACAAAGCAGAGCAAAGAAGTCACAGAAAAAAGGCCTGATGAATTAGTTGAAACTGAAAAAGCATCAACTGCTAGTGGTCTTTCCCTATTGGGTGCTTATTCTGATAGTGATGAAGCTGGTAGTGATTAGACCATGAAAAAAATGTTTGAATGGAGATTCGGTTTCATTACGTGAACAAGGGAAAATATTTTTAGGAAAGCAGCAAATTAATTGTTGACTCTCGGTATCCATACAGCATGAAGCATTGTGTACACTACAAAAAATTTTTGAGAGAGAGAGAGAGAGAGTGAGAGAGAAATATGTTTATTGTCCTAAGAAAAAGTTTCTATGTTCTATGTTAAAATTGTATAAAAGTAGTACCTAAAATCTTATTTATATAAAATAAAATGTCAAACATATTAGTACAGAGCAAATAAATGGTATAAAAATTAAAATTTTCTTTAAAAATTAATGTTATATTATCGCAAGATACTATAAGTAAATCCTATTATTCATGAAATGAGTGGTCATTGTAAAATTCATCCAAATAATAATAGGCTTTATCAACTAAAATGTCGCTAAATTTTTTCCTGAAAATAGTCAAAGAATAACTCTTCAGGTGCATGGGAATTTCATTGTATATCTTTATTCCATTGTATATTGATAAATCCTTTACCATCGTTGTTGTGGGTAGGGGAAGTCTGATTAAGTTAGTTTGGCATGTATTATAGTGAGGCTTCTTTGTATCAAGAGCAGATATATTTTTATGAATCAGACACTGCGAAATTTTAATATTCACCTCATTTTTTGAAGAGACCTCGTTTGCTTCCAGTCTCAATTTTCGATTAACACAATTATATATTGGTTTTATATTGGGACATACAGTGCCTTCATTTCAAAACTTCCCACCCCTAGTACTTTGTTTAGCAGGGATATCGAGGGGGAAGTTTAAAACCAGTGCCAGAGGTATTTTAGGTTTAACCCCCTTACTCTTAGCTACCCCCACTTAATAATTTTAAATGGCACCCCCTATCTTGTAACACATCATTTTAAAGATCTTAAAAATCCTCACTCAACCCCGTTTATAACACTGAAATTGGTTGATGTGTTTCATTCGGTGTTTCATTCGAAAAAGGGAAAACAAGAATACATGTGTTTTAATTCACCCAGCATTGAGGATGGATATAATGAAGAACACAGGGAAAACGTTGCAAGGCAAAAATAGATTATTACATATCGAAAATGAAGAAATCGGAAAATGAAACTAAGTAAACCTAGAAAATAATAAATAGAAATTCAGGTTTTGAAAAAAAAAATAGAAAAGATGATACCATACTGCATCAAAAAAAACATTGCTATTTCTAATCCAGGCGCGGTAGCATACATTTTTGCTAATCTAGCCCAAAGGGATCTGATAAGTAGTGGCAAATTTCTCTTCTATTTTTTATTCAAATTTTTTGAAAAAGTAGTGCCTACAAGACTGATGGATCACTTGTAAAAATTTTTAAACTGTAGCCTCTAGAATTTCAAGCCATGAATTGGATATAACCGTATATACAAGATAAAATCATGGCAGTAAAATGTAATAACTCTGTTTTCTATGATACGGCTATGAAACTAAGCTGTACCACAGGGTTCACTTCTTGGCCCTTTACTATTTCTTCTGTATGTAAATGGCCTTCCAAATATTTAGATGATGTACATGTAATCATGTTTGCCTACTACACAAGAATAACAATATCTAATCAGAATGCTCGTGGAATGAAAAATAGTAGTGATCGCTGAATTTCAATTTTTATCTTAGTAGAAGTAACATTTACCGTAAAATAGTTTCAAGGGCTAAACACAACCTCTGCAGATAAGTAGGAAAAACCCCGAATTGGCTCAAATACATTTCATTTATGGGCTTGCTAGTGGCAATGCTGTAGAAGCCCGTCAGATTGATGCAGAGCGATATACAGTCGGGCAGTTTCCATCAGAAAAAACTTCATAAGATTACATGATAGACTCTGGCGAAACTGGATCTTCAACTGTACATGCTGGTAGAAAGAGAACACCACAGTTAGAATAGTTAATTATTCAAGAAGTTGATAACTCACCGATTGATTTTACGTGAGTAATGTTAGGTTAGGTAATGCAGATTTGTCTAAAGTGAAACCTATTTCAATAAATTGACGGATATAGCCGTTACTACGTGGTAAGAGATCATGAAAAATGAAAATTTTCTATGCTTTTTACCACTTTTATTCGTAACTAAAGTTACTGCAGTTTCGTCCCATAAAGTTTATGAGTAAATATTTGTGCAGGACCTGTTTTATAAACTTTAACCTAGAATATTTATTACGAAGTTTCTATCAGTTTCCAATATGAATTTTTTCAATTCTTTTTTGAACAATGACTTATGAAATCTATTTCTCATCGCTCCCGGTGTTGTATTATAAAGTTTTGCAGTAGTGAAAGAGTATGCTATTTGTGATATTGATTTTTTCACGATGACTGGGTAAGTGAGTTTTTCATGATGTCGAGTGCTATATTTGTGATTTCGGACTATTGCTTTATCTTTACTAGAGTGAAATTTTACATTTGTACAAAAATAGTGTAGCTGTCGGAGATCCATAACAGTTGGATCTCCGACATCCGGTCTGTTGTATCCATAATCCATAACATTTGGGATTATTCTCACGGGGTAAAGTTTAAAAGGTGTCTCGGCCTAGGGCGCAAATATTTGAATTCTGTCCTGGTCGACCGTCCCTGATAAAGCAAAAATCGGACCAATCATCATTTTCGCACACGAAACAACAACAGACATTCTAGCTTTCGATTTTTACTCGACTCTTATATGGCGAGCTTTTTGTTATTGTTGTAATGACTAAACGTGACACTATGCGGTGTAGCCATGACCAAACAAACAAAAGCCAGTCTACGGTGTGGTCCGTCGACAAATGAAAGGCGAAGACGGTTAAGATTTTATTTCGTCTCGCCGTCTTTCTCCAACCCGTGAGGCCGAAACACGTATCTGGTTTTGCTGATGGGGATCTGCCAACGTTCAAAAACGATTCAAGCGATGTTTACAAGTCGTTTGCAACGAAGGAATCGGAAATTTGTAACGTTAGATGTCCTTTAGATTCAATATCTTTAGACGGACCTGGAAAATATAATACATAGCTACATTGATTCTTTTGTCAAAATCAAGTGTATATATACCATACATTATAGTTTATCCTTTTTGTTTTTTGATGCCATTTTTTCAAATTGTCTTTGATGAATGCCAAGTTATCGACGTAAAATTCTTATTTAATATTTATTTTCATTATTTTAGTCAATATCTCTCGCATTGACCATCCCGTTGGTCCACACCTCACATAATGACTTCAAGAGACGTCAATATGTTTTTCACGCTAATTCAGAAAGTCTATGAGTTCCAAAATATCACCTTTATTCTGTTAAAATCAGTTTTTCGTTAACCAGCTGTCACCCCCTCAAGAGTCGAAACTTGTGCGAGCTACAGATTAACGAGGTCTTGGCTTTCACAGACAATTTAAACAAAACGTCTTGTTAAGTGAGTAACTCCATTAACTAGACATGCCCAAGCCACCGCATTCATCAGATTTGCCCCCCTGCGACTTTTTCCTATTACCAAAATCAAAGAGACCCATGGAAGGACGGCGTTTTGCGACGATTGTGGAAATAAAAACCGAATTGCTACGAAAAAGTGCATATCAGAACTGCTTCGAGAATTGGAAAAAACATGGATATTCAAAGGATTATTTATGAGAATTCCTGGGGTGTCAATGGGTGATGAAACTGGGATTTTGCAAGGAAACTGTACTTGTGCTATCTGGGGAAATATTCCTAAAATTTACTTTTCCCTATTATTTTAGATACTGCTAGTAGTATAGCAACTGCTCTATAGTTATTAGATATCACTTTGTCGTTCTGCGTATAGGCTGAGGATGGGCGGTTTTTTATAACATAGGTTACATCACATTGGTATAGTCCAAGTTACTGATATTGTGCACACTTAAAGGGTCTCGGCTTTCTCAAAAGCCAAAAAACCAATACTTGAAAAAGAACCGCCTCCCAACTATAATAACGAGTGTGATGAATACCAACGCAGACTTTTTCCAGTCTAGTGATTCCAAAAGCGATGGTGAACAATGCGAAAAAGCGATACCAGTGAATGAGATTCGGATGCATTTGAATATTGAAACGCAGAGAGTATGTTTCAGTGTATATACATCTCAAGTTTGGTTTCGAGGGAAACAAACTATTACAAGCAACATCAGATTTGACCGAAATTCCTTGCTCAACTGTACGTAAAATAATCAAAAACAAACCTTATGAACGCAAGACGCGATGTGAAACAGGATTACCAAAACCTTTAGATGTAATAAAATCATTGAAAAAAACAATATACGAATGTTACAAAAGCAATGAGATTCCTACAATTGAAATCATAACGTGAGCTGCTGTAACAAAACTCTTCAAAATTGGACAAAGACACTAGGATTTAGATTTAAAATAATAAACAAACGTCACGCAGTTATGGAAAGCAGACGAATAGTGAAATTGCGTAACAAATAACTGAATATAGACAAAAACAACGGCAAATTTTCTATTTGGACGAAACTTGGTATGACACTCACGACACAGTTATGAAAGAGTGGAATGTATACGCCTAACATTCCTGCAAACAAAGGATCGCGACTAATTATTGTGCATTGCGAAGGAAGTACACGATGGGTTCCCAATTCTTTGAAATTATGTGGAAAAAAACTTGAGGACTGCAATTCTGACTATCATAAAAAAATGGAAGCTAATATTTTCGAGGAATGATTTGAAAACACATTGATCCCAAATTTGGATCCGAAGAGTGTAATAATTTTTGATAACGCTTCCTATCATTCGCGACAGCTCATCAACGTACCGAATAAAAATTCGAGGAAATATGAAATACAAAGTTTTTCAATGGATTACAATTTGTATTTTGAAGATTACTATACTAAAAACCAACTACTTGTGAGTGACGCGAAATCAACTGCCTCGGATTCTCCTGCACACTCTCACAAACAGCAGCGATGTTTTCGGGGGATCTTGCGTTTCGTCGACGAATGGGTGTTGGTCGATCGTTTACTGAACCAATTGACTCAAATTTATCCACCATATTGCGAATGGTCCTCTCGGTGGGAGGATTCTGGAGACGTAAAATGGGCGTGTTGTTGAATGCTACATCCATGGTGATCTGGTGAAACAGACTATTAATTTGACAGATGCAGCTTCAACAAGATGGCTGTCATCAATTGTCAAATTTCAGAAGTCCTTGTTGGAGGACCTTATATAAGAAAGTATAGGTTAGCTAGTATTTAAATGATGTAATGAATCCATAATGAAACCCATTTTGTATTGAATTGTGTTATTTTAGAAGTTATCAAACTGCACAATTTACAGACATGTGTCTGTTGGTTGTTCAAATTTTAAACGTTTATTGAGGAAGTCTTAAGATACTCAACAGTTAATACAAATATCAAGACGCGGAATGTCTCTGAAACTAACGCTACTGACCTGTCATGTGGCACTGGAAGATATTCTTAGATTTTTTACAACTGTAAATGTACACGAATAGATGGATCGCCTAGAGCGTCCCACATAAAGCAGATGATGCACTTTTGAATGAATATAAAGTTTCTGAAACGCCTCGTCGAATACCTTTTTTTTTCGAATGCACTGCGCAAAGGTGTTGAGGATATAAATTTATATGGTGTTGTATGACAACTGATGAATAACGGGAATTATGCAAGTCGGTGCATTTGAATAATCTTTCAGGCGAGGCGTATTCCGCCAAATGATTTGTTTTCATTACACTTGCCAGAGTGTTTTGGAAGCGATATGGGAATTTAATTCGAAAAATTAATCGTGCGCTGAATCTGGGATTCTAACGATCCGCCTCCGAGAATCCTTGAACATTCACCAATGTATTAAAATTTTCCGTCAACGTGTTTTCGAAGGATTTCCAAAAAAGACGGATTTAGATCAAAATTTGGGGACGGTAATGTATGAATTTCAGAAAAGGGCAATTTTCAGGGGAAACGATTCAAATAACACGCCACTTAAATGGTTCAATGATAATCTCAGACACATGCGAGCGCGACTGGACGCTATTTCTACGGTTGCTGCCACTTCCAGAAACCTTGCAGATACAGAAGCTTACAATAATTACCGGAATCAATACAGAGCTATGATAATAGAGACAAAAAAACAATCCTATAATGGTGTCATCAGAAATTCGTCAAATACAGCTAGAGATGTTGGAAAATAATCAACTACGACAGGAACCGTTCGTATGCTACGGTTAACGAAGACATTATTCTCCCAGATGACTTAAATAATTATTTCGTAACTGTTGCTAACGATCTCATAAACTCCTTGCCATCCAACGGCATTGATGCACCTGGTTACCTTAAATTCGTGCCAATTCAAGGCAACTCATTTTTTCTGGAACCTGTAGCGGAGGCTGAAGTTGAGAGTGCAATACTTTCTTTGGGTCGTTCAAATAGCTGTGATGCTTAT
>WOGR01007527.1:0-12346 GCA_015342045.1 Leptinotarsa lineolata | reverse complement strand
CGAAGATAGGATACGTAATCCCTTAGATTTTGGGCGGAAAAGGCGGCATGCTCCGGATGTGTTTCACACCACAAAGCATGCATTCTCGCCATGTACCCCTTCATTATTATTATAATTATTATCATTATTATAACAAGGGGATGGAGTTGAGTAGTAGCGCCATAAAAAATCCGTTACTTAACGAAGCCATGGACGTAGCATGGATGGCCACTACAAGAGGCGTGAGTCGTTCAAGTATCCGGCAAATATTGGAAAAGTATTGGTTGTGATAGAAAATGTTAATTTCTTAGTCTATTTGTGTATGTATAGTTTTATTTGAATCAATTAAGCGGTACGCATAAAAATCTTCAAAGGTGAACTTGTGGCCAGCTATTTTCTTCCTGGAAATTCAACAACTGATATCCATCTGGATTTATTCCAAAACGATATCGACCCAGATCTCACTAATATCATAGAGAATGATCCTGAAAAGTGATGTGTTAACTGGTGTGTTTTTGGAATATTATGAAAACTTTTACTGGCAAAACTGTTTTGCTACGTTACTGGACCAATCAATAGTATTTAACCCTTTCAAGTCTAATGCTATATTGTTTTCTAAAATTATTATATTTGTTTTTGATAAAATTGGCATGAAATCGTCTTCAAAAATAAATATTCACCACTCAATTTGATTTTTCTGATACTGCCAACTTGACTAACAAAAAAAATTGGAACCAGTATCTAGCTAATTGAGTATACAAGTAGTTTCTTTAATTGATTTGAGAGACTTTCTCACTTCATTTTGATTTTAATCAAATATTCCTGAAGTTCACCTTTAATAGGTTGGAAAAATTACTTCTGTAGAATTTACTTCGATTAAAAAAATTTTAAAAGTACATAGATACTAATTTTTTTAAGACAAAAAACGTGGTATAATTAGTTAGTTAATACCTACATGACAAAGTTTCGGCTTTTTACTTCTTCATCTTTGAGAAAAACAGAGGTCGTACAAAAAGTATGAGAGCATGTAGTGGCTAGATTAGATAGTTGAGAGAAACAAATAAACTCTCACCTGAATGACGTTTGTTCTCTTTGACCTGTCCGATTTCCCTTTCGCACACCGTTTCGAGCGCGCAGAGTTCCCCAAGGATCGCGTCCAGGTCCACATCTTGGGAATCTTCAAGGTTCGCCATCGAAAATCTATAACTATCTATTCTGGGAGCTGCGATCTCAGAGTTGAGCGGCCTCAAGTGCGCTGTAGAATTGACGGGGTCTAAACCCTGAAACAATACAAAAACTCGTTAATTAAGTTCCTATTTCAGAGTGGCTACAATATTAAGAGATGTGGAACAGACTGAAATTCTGGACCATTACAAGAGGCGATGGCTAATAGCTCCGTTCATTTTAATAAGCTAAAATCCCTTCAATGTCATACGAGTACATTCAACAATATCATATTTACCAAAGTTATTCATACGTGAATGGTTGAGAGTGATATGGATAGTAATTGGAGAATTGGTATAGCAAATACGTATTTCGCAATGCATTTCACACCATGTTATGGTGGGAACAATACTCGAACAGAAATAACATTTATGTAGTAAATAAGAGAAACTCAGGTAACCGAATTCAATTAAAAATATCTTGTGTATCAGTTTCTATATGAATATTTTTATTTTCAATCACTGATATAATTTACAGTTTTTTCAATTTGACTTATAAGAAAAAGAATTATGTATATTTCAATTTCTTGATATGCAGATATTGTTGTACCAAAATCCAAAAAGTATTTTTTTTAGTTCAGTGACGTTATACACTGCAGAGTGTAATAAACTTATATCAGGATAAAAATAAGTAAATTTATGCTAACAGAGATATTTTGTTGACAGAAGGATTTCAGTGGTTTTTACGAAACAAAATTTACTATATTCATATTTTTCATATATATTAGTATAGTGAGATATTGAAAATTAACAAAATATTATAAAAATCTGTTTTTATTAATTGGATTCCACTAAATGGTTATTTCAACCTAACAAATCTATGAACGATTATAATATATTCAAATTGTCTCGTGGTTGATCATGCAATACCCATTTTGTATATGAAATTATATAAACGGCTAAATCTGATCTAGTGAATATTGACTTTGAATTGAATTTGTTTTATCATCTCCTTCCCATATATTAAAATTCGTATTAGTTTTTCATACATGAGAAAATATAATAGAAATTGTATATTCCTATTCAAAGCAACACTCAATAATTGTTATGCTCAAATATTTAGCACCGGTTGTTATGTGGACGACCGAATTTGAATTTTTTCTAGAAGAAGAAAAATATATTCGGTGTCTTTTTAATGAAAATATTTCTAGCAGATGCTAACTAAACTTTGAGTTCGTTCAATAATGTACGTTTCACAAATACACGTGTGAGTCAGCAACAAATAATTTTCATATTTTCATTAATGTATATTGTAGATCAAAACTAGCATGGTTCTTTTGTGCTATTTCTTCACTGACGATGAAACTCTGATCCTCATCAGACGTTTTTGTAAATCCAGAGTCTAATAGCACTACAAACCCGTGAATATCAAAGATAAAAGATGGTACCTTAACAAGGGGAGTTGTATTCGCTACTACATAATCAGAGTAGCCAAAGATTTTTCAAACAAAAAATTGGATTGGAATATAGCTTGAGCATATTTCAATGAAAGAGCTAATAGAATAAGAATAGTTTCAATACAAGTATTCTGATTTTTTTGTAACTACAGAAGTTATTGTTTTGATTTATTTATATACTGAATACTAAAAAGTGTTAAATTTCACTATAAGCATAATTTCTGTAGTGCCTGGGTGTCTGACGTTTCTTTCATTTCCAAACTATTTATTCAACAAACAAAAACAAATTTCCTATTTTTCAGAACTGTTTTTTCTCGACCTGACCAAAAAATGTTTAGATAAACGTCAAGCAGTAAGTAAAATGCTGCAAGTAGTTAGATGTCTTTGTCATTTCTTTTGAATTAGCTAGTGATTGTGCTGTATAAGTTAACTTACTTAATCAATATTTCAAGCACTTTTAACACATATAATAAACATTTGTTTAAATTGTAGAGGAAAAAAAATATGAAAAATCACATTATGCAGTATTTTCACTGTACTTCCAAACACTGATATAAACTTTCTTTATCGAAGCTTCTTTCAGTAATGTCCACAGAAAAGACAATTATATATCTACTAGCGTAGCGACGTCCCATTTAACCGGAACATTTTTGTCTCGAGTATTTCCATATCGAAAACAATAACAGAATAATGAACAAAAAATCTGACATATTTCAATAATATCCTGCCACATCCATGTCTCACAGGCGCCTACATCGAATGATGAGAAAAATCAACAAACAATCGATTATCTGTCTGCCTCGCAGTTCAACGTACTTTGCATTGTTGTCGCTTCCATGTGAGTACAAGATTTTTACCACCATAATAAGTGTTACCTAATTTTCTCCAGCAGCAGCGATAATGAAATGAGATATACAGGGTGTCCAAAAAAGAAATGGATGGGATGCATTCGGTTTTTATGGAGTCATTGTGATTTTTGTGGATTTTCTAAAAGTGCTATTCTAGTTTGTTTTTTTTTTTAAATTCGTTAGAGAAAAGCTTTCAGAAATTACTCTCCTGAATTCTGTTAGAAACTCAGTAATGTCAGTAATTCACTAATGGAAATCGAAGAGTTTGTTTAAACATTATATCTGCTTTCATTAAGAAATGAAAATTTTAAGTGCACGCCTAGAAAAAAGCAGCAGTTACACTAATTGTTTCTTGTTGCAAAAACTCAATAGGAGAGTTACAGATTCTTGGAAAACAAATTGGAAACACATTGCAGTCGGATTGGAAACAATAGCTTACAGATGAAAATGTTCTGAAGCTGTAAAATTGTTTCCAATTGTATCCTCGTGAGGGCTATTCACTTTTAGTTTAAATGATATCGTTCAAGCCATCTGCGAGATGACTTGTCGAATCTACAGATGTAAAGATCATTGATTTATGGTTTCATCATTGAACATTGGTAATTTTCTAATCTTCTGAAGAAGAGAGTTGTAGGCATTACGAAATCATGCAAAAATATCAAATATATGATGAATTTCGTAGACATTATTTTCTCATGAAATCAGCATGTTGAAAATATTGCCAAAGTAAGTTGAGCTGCTTTGTCAGTCCTCAGAAACATATGTTGGAATAAATTCGTTCTGATATTGTTCAGAAAACAAGATCCCTTTTAGCGTTTCTTTTCTCAAGGAGTGCATCGCAGAAGAAGAGGTCTGCCCTTTTTATAGATCCCACAAAAGGCATTTCTTTCCGGACAGTCACATATCAAGAACAAATAAATTGTGCTAACAACGATATTTTATCCACAGACTTGATCTGCTCTCTGGAATATTGTTCATCAAACAAATATGCTTTGAATTATCTATTTTCCATGAAAAGTAGAATGGGTTCGTTTAGAGCATCACAGAAAAAGAGATTTGTCCTTTTTCAGAGATCTTAAAAGGCATTTTTTCCAGAGATTTCGTCACCATCTGGTGCTACAAGAATGACATTCAAAGCTGTTCCAACACAAACAAAAAACTGGTAATGAAAATTCCTCCAATTCCCGATAGTTCAATTTGGTATTTGAATCAGAAGAGAAATGATTATAATAGATATCTTATAGAAAATGCAATACATGTATGTAACGATTTATAAAGGAATAAATTGTAAAACGAACAATATATTGTCGGTTTGAAATTATTCCCAAAACTAGCGCAACATAATAATAGCTATAATAGATTTTTCCGAATTCTGAAATGAAATCACGTAGTTGATTTGGTTCTTCATATTCTTCTATGATAGCAATAACAGATATTATCAGGTTACCACCTGTTCTGATCTTAAATTACAGTGGTGATTGTGGTTTTGTGTTCGATTTTGTGCCTGTTTCACTACTGCTTGAAACATAAAAGTTTATTAAAAGATATTTCCGCTGTTTCGACAACTGTTCTTTGTAGAATTATTGTTTTATACCTCTCTTCATTTTTCCGAAACAAAGTGGTTATTTGAATGATTCGAATATTTCTTTTGGAACTCATACGATTTTCATTCTGAATGACTGCTGGTTTCAGGTAGTTATACCTCAAAACTAGACACTATGTTCAATGATTAACCATTAAGACAAATCAAGAAGACCCAATTGTTAACGATAACCGTCTTTTCTTCAAAGAATAATGAAAATACTAATTTTTTACTGTCCGGAGACAACTTTTCTATCTTGATTTATTCGGTAGCAAATTTACGGTAACCTTATCTGTATTTCTGTATCTGTAGAGTAGGGAAAATGAGTGTAGGCCCACAGCACTTAGGCCACATGTGACCCATTGAACATCCTCCTGAGGAGTTGTTCTTCTAGGTCATCGTCCATCCTGTTCTTTACAGGTCGCTGATAGACATCTCCTTGATATCGGCAGGTGTAGGCCAATACTCGCCGAACACACACTCTTTTATTGACGATAACTCCGAACACTCGCTTAAGACATGCCTGACAGTTTCATCTTCCTGTTCACACATCCTGCATAGAGGTGTGTCCACTAGCCCCATAATATGGAATTGTTTTCTCAGTTGACAGTGGCCAGTCAGAAATCCTTAAACGTAGGTTTTTCCCAGTCATCGCCAGATATTTCTTTGGCGCCAGCTTCTCAGGGTCGCCCAGGGTGATCTTGGGAAGACTACATCCTTAATTCCATCCTATCTCTTTAGGAATTGAGCATGGGTATGACGTTTGGCTAGTTCCGCAATTGTCGAAGGCATCAGGCCGTAGGTGTCACTGGGCCCTAAAATTCTTAGTCCATCCGCTTCCCTGGCTAAAGTACCGGAAATGCGATTACCTTTACTCCTGTCGTGCCCTTTAACCCACCTCAGGATAATATTATCTACCCAGGCGTTAGCTAAGTCTTAGTGGCAGTCTAGATAGTACTACCCCTGAGATAACACGTTGTCTGTTCAAGGCTAATAGGGCTACTATCAGTCAAGATTGTTATGTTTTTGCCAGAAATTCCTTTCCTGGTTATTTCTTTTGTGGCGATTTAGATACTAGCCAGTTCTGTTTGAACCACGCTGATATTTTTCCCATTTCCCACTTAATCGTTAGGCCCAGTGATCTGGAGTAAACTCCACATGCTAAGCCTTCTTTGGTTTTTGAGTCGTCTGCTTTTATGCGTATTGCATTTGCAGCATCTGACTCTGTGTTCTGTTTCATTTGTATTTTGTAGGGTTTATTAAACACAAACCTGGGTTTAATTGCATCACTGGCTGCCTGCAACAGAGGTAGTGCAGTAAGTGCTTCTCGCCATAGGCTTAGCCTCAATTGACCCATTCCTCCTTCGAGGTTTACACCAGCCGTGCGCAATCGTACCACGGCCATATCACATGGTTTATCTATTTCGAAATTTGATACAGTTCAGTCGTTTTCATCAATATCATTCATGATAACGCAAAATCGAATTTTTTTATACAGAAGGTCGGAGATTTGACATCAATAGAGCATCGTTCGTTACAAAACAATGTTAAATGAGAGGGAAAACTAGTTTTTAGTAAAAGTAGTGTTTTTATTTTATACCCTTCTCACAAAATAAAATTACACGAATATATATAAAGGAGGGTGTTCCATTTTTAAGCAATATATTTTTCAAAGAAACAAAAAATATTTAATATAATAATAATACTAATAATAATAATATTTATACTATACGTAGTTTGATAAGTCAAAAAGTGCGTCGAACTGAGAAAATACAGGTGGGTGAAGACTTTCCAATCTTTATATATTCCTGCGGTGAAACATTTATTCCCCTCTATAGGTCTCTGATTTATTACACATTGTAGCAACGCATAGGATTCAATTAATTGGGTAAACGATAAAATATAATATGTATTCAATAACAGTTATTGGTTAATTTTCTGTATATCAATGAATTCAAAATTATTAGAGATTAAAATTCATTTCTCAAGTTCTGTTACTTGAAAACTGTGGTTCATACAGCTTTAACTTGATGGAACATTTTTTGTAGCGAAATATATTTACAGATTCATAGGTACTGACGCTTCCTAAAAAAAATTTACGAAAATAATCGAGTTGATACCCGAAAAAGCTGTTTCCTGTGTTATATAAAAAGGAAATAAAATTTTTGGATAAGTGAGCAATCTAATTCATTTAGAACAGATTTTTCTCTTCTTTATATTATCAGATTATTAGGTAGGAAATAAGAAAAAAATCACCTAAAAATTAAACACCTCTGTCACGGAACTGGAGGAATTGCTTTGTTATATTGACATTCCAAATTTTCATTTTACAGATTCACCATACTTTTTGAAAAATTTTCAATTAGACCTTACGTATTTTTATCCGCAAATCTGGAATCTGAATTATTTCAACAGTTTCAATATTTGAATGATCGTATACCTGAAAGACAGAGACAGAAAAAGAGACCGTTTACCGGCGTTCTCGATATCAACAAATAAAACTGTGGAAATAAGCGATCAAATATATATCTTTGTCATAACATAATGAATGATGGCTGCTATTAATCATCATGCCGGTGAGCAATCTTCCCAGAATCCTTGACCTGGTGCGATGAGGTAGGTGACCCAGTTCATTAACCGTTTATCAAAAAACGTAATGTTAAACCAGATCATTATGAAATCAACATACATAGGCGTGCATGTTGTAAAATTATGCTTCATCTAACAACACTTGTAAGATATTCAAATGAATAGTTTGTACAATTAAATGCCTAAAGAAGCTATTGTACATTGTGTATGTTGCAGTTTTGTAAACTGTCATACGAGACTATCGATAGCATTGTCAAAATACGATCATCATGGATTTATATCTGTCAATTTCAACCGAATGATTTCATTTGGCATTATTATAACATTGTTTTCCGGGCACCTATACGCCACTCGAAACTTATGAATAACAACCATTTGCATTCGAAATATATTTCCAACAACTTCTTTAGTTGTAAATGTCTGTTGTTTTATTGTTGCTGTTGCTTCCGTTATTAATATTCACCAACGTGTCACATTCAATATGAACATGCGACTTATGACTCAAGAGAGGTGCATGAATCTGTCAAAAAATAATTCTACTGAAGCATCAAGAAATTCCCCAAGTACCCTCTGACCGATTTCGCGCTGTTTGGCCACTCGTCAGTGCAAGGCAGTGGAGTACCATTCCTCGAACTAGGCAGAAGCGAACAACCAACAACATGTTTATCATCGCCCCATCTACCCGAAAAAGAGGTAACCAACCGCATATTCGAATTTTGCCAAGTTCCTGGTATAAATAAGAAAACTACACAAAGTGAGTGAGCATACTTAAAGACTGGCTCTAAATCAAATTTCCTAAAAGAACAATTTGTTCAGGCCAGTCTCAACTCACCAACACTGTAGGTTAATGGACTGACACCTAACTGAAAAAAACTACTCCCCTGGCTACTACCACGAAGGGCGTTGGATTATATCCGAGTGGCCAAACAGCCCGAAACCGGTCTGCACGTTGCAATTTTTGAAAATCGATTCCATGTAGTGGTATCGCCAGCAGCATATGCAGGAATAATTTCAGTGAAGTATCCCGCACTGACACCTGTTGGATATAATACAACGCCCTTCGTGGAATTAGCCAGGGAAAAAGTTGTTTTCTGATAGGTGTCAGTCCATTGACCTACAGTGTAGGTAAGTTGAGACTGGCCTAAACCAATTATTCTTTTAGAAAGTTCTAGACAGATAGAACAAGTCCTTGAGAAAAGGTATGGCATTCCACCAACTGCTTACTTAAGATTTGTGAATCAGGATTACTAGTCAATTAGAAAACTGCTAAGGACCAACTAATCCCGGAAACACATTCCAAAAAATGTGGAGACCCATTGAGCTGACATTTCTTATATTTCTACAAAGACGTCGGAACATTCAGGAATATTATCGTCAATACAGCTTACATCCCAGAGATAAATTGATCATTGAAAATAGTCACAAAGCAGTCAAACGTGTTTGGCACCAGGCATTTCTCAAGAAACATTGTGGTTATATGGCTCGCCACTATGATGATGCCAATTGATAATTTGTTTTTTCTGATGTATGTTGATGCCGGTCAATTGAACCCCTCTGATTGACTGGCCATCAAAGGTGTCCAAACTACCACATGGTTCAATTCTTGCATGTTGTTATTTCCCTCCAGAATTTTCTTCCACAGATACTTTCTGAGTAGTCTACAGAATATTGAGATCCCTATCGATATATCTGATAAATTATATACAGGATTATTGAAAATTGACAATATCGCCTTTCAAGTGTAAGCCAAACAAACATTTTCAGAAAGCCTTTCCAAAATGAAGTCAAGTCAAAGCATTATAAATGCCTGTCAATATTTCCATACTAACAGATTTGGAGTTCTTTCCATGAATATGATAATAGATATAAAAGTCAATTGATTCTAAATTTGGAAAGTTACCGTAGCTTATTTGTAGAACTACCAGGAACTTTATCCTGTAGCTTATTAAGGATTGAAGGTTTACGAAAAGTTTCAAAGACATGAAAAAATTTGTGAATGATGAAAGGAAAAGTGAAAGTGAAACATTCCTCGAAACATTTATGATTAGAACCGGAATAGATATCATTTAATGTGGTGAAATATCTGACATCTATATGATGGAATTGGCCGATACTTTATGAAAATCCATAACTAACCTACTAAAAAAACACTTTTTGTGAGATTTTCACTAAACAGTTGCGTTTTTGTGAAACTGTTTAGTGGAAATCTCACAAAAAAGTATATTTTGAATACTTTATTGTGTGCTGAGAAACCAAATACTCTTTCTGAAATCCTACTGACAGGCACGATGTGCATCTACCATTCTCTATATCAGAGTAAGAAAGTCAGCGCTTGAACAATCGCTATCTTTCTATAGAAATAAACCTTATCCTCCAATGCATAAATAATCAAAAGTTAATATAAATGAAAAGTTTTAAAGACAAGAAAAATCTGTGAATGATGAAAAGAAAAGTGAAAGTGAAACACTCCTTGAAGCAGGAACAGATATCATCAATGGAAAATATCTGACTTTTTTCTATACAGCTCAGTAGAGTATGTTGTTCGTTGGGCTTTTCTAGAATAAAGGTGCCAGGAAACCAAATGCTCTTTCTGAAATCATTCTGACAGGCACGATGTGCATCTACCATTCTCTATACCAAACTAAGAAAGTCAGCGCTTTAACAATGGTTATCTTTCTAAAGAAATAAACACAATAAAAGTTGTTGGCTCTTAGAATGTTTATATAACCATGATTCAATTTTGTGTATTTTATCAACTCTATCCACGCGGCTACCTACGCCACTGTACATCCAATCTTCGACAACACGCCTAACACAAAATTACCTTGTTTCCAAACTTCCAACCCTTGAACATTATCTTTCTCCGAGCGCCAACGTGATCTACTTCACAACGGCCTGGTAATGGAAAAAATGGAAGACCCCAAAGACGGACGGACTTTCCAATAACCCGTGGTAGTTCGTATCCATGATGACAAATATAAATCCACTAAAGCCTCAGAATCAACGTCATTTCCGGAATGAACCCGCATCAGAAATCGTATATCCGCATTGTGAAAACGAACCGAAATTGGAAATGGAAATGGGACAAACCGGCGAAACGGCGTGGACGGAAAACGACTGCGGATTCTTCCGCGTATGACGTCACACTGCCTGGGATCCTCCACAGCCGCCTTTCAAATCGGTTCGGGTAGGTTCGTCGTAGGTCGGAAGCAGAGGGTGTAAAAAATGAAGTTGTGCTGAAACTGTTTCGGCTCTTCGGGGTTAATGATATGTTAGGCGTGTTGATCATGTTTTTGATGGAAAGTGAGTCTGGATGTTCATTAATTCTACGGCGACAAGCTGACTTTAGGGTATGGATTTTGATGAAGATTGATTGAAGAAAAACATGGAGATAATTCATTTTAGTTGTTAAACTGAAATAGGATGTCTAAAAAGTGGACGTCCAAACGAAAGACAGAATAAGAACACAAATAGTCATAACAGATAGCACAGGCAACCCCAACTGAAGAAAAATACTGGACAGGAATAATTTACCCGTAAATTTACTACTTCATAACACATTTCATTGAAAGGAAGTGAGTTACACCATAAGAACGGCTCAGTAGATAGCCATGTACATAAAGGCGCGTCCACACTAAGTCAATATGCGTCAGTCGATAAAGCTGGACGTGACGTCCATATCGATAGAGATCCCCTTACCTTTTGTCAAGTGTGGAATCAAAAATGATTTTCAAGTTAAAATATGCTGGACTAGACTTGAGGTGGCCATTTTATCAAATTCAAATAAGCCTCCAAATTTGCGAATTTGCATTCTCTGTAGCTATTGCCACCATCATCTTGTGAATTAATAACTATATTATCAATAGCTAAATTGGGAGCGGGCTTTTAAGAAAAATGAAACTCCTCAAAGCGTTTAGCGTGTTCGCATAGTTTTTCCTATTTTCCTCAGAAAACGACAAGAAGAATTCATCAAAAAAACCTTCACCGTTGAGTTCTCGATACGTTAGCTGCATATTATTTCAGTAAAGCCCATTTTAGGGCATCGATAGGTTTTAAAGCGGGATGATAGGCAGTCTTACTACTTTCTGTGAAGACATGATTTTCCATTATACTATCGATTTCATATAAGTACTTTTTAATGGTGGTGTACAGATTTTCAGTAAAGAATACAGTCCACTTTAAGGATACCATCTGAGTACTGTGTATGGCGTCGTTATGAACACTCTTTCATTCCTTTCAGGTAGCTTGGAAATCAACATTTCTTGCGACTTTATGTGATTTTCGTAATTCCACTGTGGTAGTCACCTGACTTGATGTAGTATTTGATTTGAATTTCAAATAACACTTTAACTTAGATCCACTTTCTTCTCCTGCGCTCATTGTAATTTGTATTTGTTGTTTTGAAATTGGTGCATGACTCTCAAAACGATGAGCAGCCGCAGTCCGTCGCGTATTTCTGATATGCACCGGTGGAATCAAATGTGCCAAGTCACTTGAACACTTCCCGTGAAAGTATGTATAGAAGAGAGACAAATCTCGCAAACTTTCTTCGATGTTCCAGACGATCAAGATTGCAAGTGATGTTTGCGTCTTCAATCAGGCGAATGGATCTTTTCTGGATGGAATCCAGCAGCTTCAGGATATGCTTAGGGGCGGAGCTCTTTACATGAGAACAATACTCCAATGAAGGTCTGATCTGAGCTTTATGAAGCATCAAAAGTTGCTGAA
>WOGR01007526.1:0-12346 GCA_015342045.1 Leptinotarsa lineolata | reverse complement strand
AAAACATCACACCATAGTTTTACAGGCCGTCTGAGGGGGTGGAAATGGAGTAGAAATTTCAAAAAATCGTATCATCAAAAATTAAATTTGTACACCTACAAGATTGATATATGTTATTTCTGATGACGGAATCGACACGAAAAACATCACGCCATAGTTTCACAGGTCGTCTGAGGGGATGGAAATGGGGTGGAAACTTCAAAAAATCTTATCATCAAAAATTGAATTTGTACACTTATAAGATTGAGATGTGGTATTCCTGTGGTATCGACAAGAAAAACACCAAGCCATACTTCTACAGGCCGCTTGAGGGGGTGAAAATGGAATGGAAATATTTATAGATTTCGTAACATGAAAAATCGACTTTGTACACCTATCAAACTGAGATATGTTATTCCTGATGACCAAATCGACAAGTAAAACATCACACCATAGTTTTACAGGCCGTCTGAGGGAGTAGAAACGGGGTGGAAATTTCACAAAAATTGTATCATCAAAAATTGAATTTGTACATCTACTAGATTGAGATATGTTATTTCTGATGACCAAATCGACGAGAAAAACGTAACACCATATGCGATATCTGATTCCATAAGGAATATTTGAAGTAGAAACGGTATAGAAAAAAGTGTTTTGATAGGGCTTTTTCGTCAAGTTTGTACCTAAAAGTAACTTCTATGCATGACCTACACATCTTTTTGAAGAGTTTATCCATATTCCAGGTTCTCACTAGATGATTGACGGCTTCGTTAAGAATATGCATTCAGTTGGTCGAGTTCTGAATGGTGTGAGCCACAATGAACCCTCATTAAATTAAAGAGTGTTTCAGATGTTCAATTCCTGAAGTATTCGTTTGGAATATCCAAATTACGAAAATCCATACTATATACAGAAACACAAATCGACATCATTAAATTTTTGTAAGCCTCCTGTTTTCAAGCATTCATTTCCTTTTATATTTTAGGATATTCCTTCGTACGTCTTTCGTGAATAAGTCGTTATAAATGGTGGATTATTGTATTTTGTTATCATAAGAGGAGATATGTGAATAATTGAAATTTTTTGTTTCTTGTTGCTGTATAAGAATGGTGTCTCACAAATAGAGTAATTATTTTTTGCATGAAGGTATATATGGTAATTATAGTTTGTAAAGTCGTTTTGAGATGTTTTGAGCTTGATTGCATTATAATTTCGAATGAAATCATGTATGGATTCATATCTTTTAGTTTTTGTGATTAACAAATCTGAACTTTGGAGAAAACAAAAAATCGCCTCTGCATACTCGTTGACCTCGCGAAAGCTTTTGACATGGACCATCACACTGAATCAATGACTACTCTTGAAAATGTTGGAATAAGGGTAATGGTAATGAATCTGATGAAAAATTATCTACAGAACAGAAAATCACAAGCGAAATAGAAAACGTTCTTAGTAATTTTTTTCAACTTACATCACAAATTTTTTCAGAATATTCAATGGAAAAGTAGTCAGTTTGCCGATGAGAAGTAAATGCTTACCATACCTTCGTTGCCAGTCAACTGAACTATACCTTCATTGGTGGCGTGCAGCCCTAAACAAGTATCTGACGAAACTAGATAATATTCAGGGAAACGTACTAATTACCTACTCTTATTACTGATTATTTATAAAGACTGATTCACGGTGAGTGGCACATAAGACGTTTCTGGTGAACCAGACACTGGATCACTTTGAAAATTCAATGAAGAGCATATTCGAACATTCTTTACCTTACTGAAATCTTTTCGACAATGCTGTGTTGCCACTTCTTTTAGAAAGTAGTAGCAACTTTGATTTTTCGAGCGAAACACCCTGCATATAATATTATTTTTGGAAACTACAACAACTTTCTTCAATATTTCCCTTTATCTATCTGTTACTGTTTTTGAAATATGAATTAATTTAAATTTTTTTCTTCGGAAATCATCACCTATAAAAATGCTGATATCATTGAATTGAGGAATACTGTGATACTGAAATTTGATTTGGAGTTAGGTGTTACTAGGAAGCTTCCAACACTTCAGGGTAATATCCGTTAGGGTGGTAAAACAATTAAATATTTTGGTTTATTCGAAAAAGTTACTGAAAGTTGATTATTTCAAATAGAACACCCTGTTTATTATTACAAACTCAGAAATCTGTTGAAATTTGTTTTTTTTTCTATGTATATCATGTATATACCTAAATAGTCAATTTTCGAAGTAATGAGCATTCATTTGTGAATATGTCGCTTCAGAATGTAGTCCCATTCGGTATTTTGTAAGAAGGTCATGATTACTATTTGGCAGTAACATTGTGACATTCTCCTAATAATATTGACATTTTCGTCACTTCAGAAGTTTCAAATACTTTCAAAATGATAAAACAAAACTATTCAAATGAAGTTCTTATGAATTTATTTATTATCTTTGGATAGTGTGATAAAGCTATCAGCAGGACTTCAACGAAAGATATCAGAGGTTTCTTTCGGATACAAACTGGAACAAAAAGTTTTACTATCTCAACTACTTTCAAGGATATGAACAGTTAAATACACCGAAAACAGTTTTTTCCAGTCAAATAACCGCATAGAAACGTTACTCAACGTAATATTGGAAGACTATCTATAATAAAATTTTACTTACATGGAACCCACTATACCCAAAAAATTGAAAATGATTAGAAGTAGTTTGATTTCTGAAAATTACCATTTTCTTTGCCAAAATAAAAAAAAAAAACAATTTTTGTGAAGAGGATACTTTTTAGCAGAGATTAGTTGTTGGGAAAGAAGTTTTTTGACTTTCTACTTCTTCAATAAAAATTGAACGTGAACACAACGTAATATTTAAAGAGTATCAATATTTAAATTTCACTTACATAAAACTCACTATACCCGAGAAATCGGAAATACTTATGAGTAATTTGAATTCTGAAAAATGTCATTTTTTAGAAACATCGCCGAATTCTAATCATTGGTCTTTTGTGAATAGCATAGTCATAATCAATGTGACTATGGTGAGTTCTTTATTTTCGTTTCTCTTCATACCTATGTTTTCTGTTATGAATTCTTCAATTTTCTCAACATGGATAAACTAGTGTGTGGTAAGTCTTATCTCAGTTTTTTCCACAATATGAGGATATTGAAAAAAATGTCATATTTCAATATGTATTGGCATGTATATTGTTTCCTTTTGAAATTATTATAGAACCCTGATATTGATTTGATGAAGGCCGAAGCGTCGGCAATAAACTAGTTTGTTTATCTACGAATATTTCTTATCTCTTTCTCAGTAAAAACCACATTCGATCAAATAGTTGATTCACCAAACCTCTCTCGTTCAATTATTTTTTTACCAAACATAGATTTATCTTTGGTTTGTACAACAGATAACTGGTATGATTTTATGAACACAACTGAGTTTTCAAAATTGTTTTGTCAGATCAAACTGGAGGATCTAGATAGCTAACTACGACACGTCTTTTCTGGTTGTGGAGTTGGGAAGTGATTGGGAATGAAGGAAGAGTAATTAAACCTCGTTCAAATAAACAAATATTTCATTCATACTCTTTTATATTATTCAGAATTTTTACCTCATTTTATCTTCCTCAAGAACAATATATTCGAAAACTATTTCGTTTTCAACATACTACTATTCCTATTCATCAAATTCTCATGTCTCATCTCTTCACTCTACAAATCCTCACTATTCAATTTTTCCCGCCTCAACTCCCAACAGTTTATTTTAGTTGCGGATCAAAAACGTCATGAACTGCTTATGTCTAATACTTCACTCGTCTTCTTTTGAAAAAAAATTTCATGAAAAATGTCTTTCGTTTCATCAGATATAGATATCTCGTTGGTGAGTTTTTTTTTTCAAAGGCATTCGACAGCTACTCACTCCTTTCTCCCCAATTTATCATCTTTGTGAAGTAGTCTCCGGGGACTTATTTTCTCAAAAGTGAATTGATATCGGTGTCATGTGAGAGATTCAGAGCTGTTTAAAAGTTTGCCAGTTCCATATTGATCTGCATAGTTATATAAGTCTTTACTGTTTCATTAATGGTTTTGTCGATATCTCAAACGGGCATAAGTTTCTTGGAAACTTTCTTGGAAGTTTCCGTTGAAAACTTCCCGTTTTCGTGAAAGAATGCCATCATTATCGCCGATTGAAGTTGGTAATTATCTGATTATCATCAATTCTCAATCATTCATTTTTTCATCGCCATCCGAGCCATTATAAAATTGGAAAGTTAGAATCGAAACTTTTTGTAAAACTTTTCAAATACGGTAAATTTTCAATCATCTTTTTTTACAGATGAGCCTAATTTCTAACGGTTGATTAAGTATCAAGATGATACTTTTTTGAGAAAGAAGTTCGAACGTCTCCTCGCTAAGATGTTCTAGAACAAAGTTTTTGATGTTCCTGGTCTTAATTTCTCGATGTTATGCTAAAAGTTTTTATGTACTAAAATTTTCATTTCAAGAGAGATTTCTGTATAGAAACTTGGTTTTACGTATTTCCTTAATTTTTGAAATTATATATCAGCTACAGTGATGCCACTCAAACCTTTTTGAGTTTCAAAATTTGTGTTATGTAAATATCAATTTCATTGTTAAGTATTATCCACTATTGTCTTTGGGTGAAAATTGTTATTATCCGAAATCGAAACGTCGAAATCAAGTATCTTGGTTTGGAACATTTTTCTTACTTTTTACTTTTTTGGTATCTTCTATGATTTTTTCAGTACAGAAATTATTTCATTGTATTGTCATCAAAACTTAATGTGTGTACTAAATATCAGATCAATTTGTCAACACAAAAGGGGTAAAACTTCAATTTCTGAGTTTGACCCAAAGAAATAAACAAACAAGCAAGCTAAATGGAACCGTTAAAAAAAGGAAAGACACTGTCACTCAAAAATGTTTTTAATTTGTGAAAGTAAATAAACAACTTTGTATATTTGATGATGGCAAACTACATACATACTTAGTTCAATCTTATTTACTTAAAATATGTTTCCCGATAACCAACGAGGTCTAATGTTTAAACGTACAATTCTCATTTTTATTCTCGCTTCTGAACTCGAAATGAGTCATGTTAGTTGGTAACTTGTTGAGAAAGATTCTGTTCATTACGTCAATCAAAAATATTATCCTGAAAATACTGTTTAGTAATTCCACAATTGAGTATTTTTCATCTGTATGTACACGTTGGTACTGCAATCGTTTCATCAGTAAACTCGTGAAATAATCACATTGCTGAGTGATAACTTTTTTTTTAGTCAAGCCTGTACATCTCTTGTAGGAAAATGAATATATTCTTTCAATTTACTTATAAAGTTCAACATGAAAGTTGACTTTAATATCGTAGTTCAACAAAATTGCACATCTGAAGGATTTCAAAGAAGCACCAACATAATCTCATGCTTATGAGTATGATCAAGCAATAACATATCATTATATGAGCATATTCCGTTCGCATATCTGCTTGTTGATGGGAGTAGGTGCTGATATTGAGGCCATTATATTGCGGGAAAATGTTGAAATATTTCCGAAGAATGTCATATAAGTTGCTCACTCAGCTAGAATTTTCGCTGGTGCTATGCAAGCGGCTGTAGAAAATGACGAAAAAGTATTGTGTTGTCGGCAAACTTTGTTTTTCACATGAAAAATGGTCTCTGAAAACCAAAGTATTGATGAGAAAATTATGAAAATTTTGTAGTATTCCGTAGTAATGAAACACCCGTATTTTCATCAAAGATTTATGTTCTACATCAAATTCTGAATCTATTTCATATTTCGTTTGAATTAATGGTTTCTAAAATATTTCACATTTCATATGTAATTATTTCTCAGTACTCTGTATTATTTTCCAGCTGCTTTCATGAATCATTTAGGAGAATTCTCTATGACAGCAACAATCCAATGTGATAACGTTCCAATTTCGATATTTGAAAGCTGGTCCTTTGTTTTATTATTTTTTTCTACACTGCAAAATTTTCATTCGAGTTTTTTTTTTCACTTTGTATTATGCAGCTTAGGAAAATTCAGATATGAAACTCTGAAACTATTTATGTTGAACTAAGGACAATACAATACTGAGAGAACTCCATCATTTTTTTTTCAATATAGTTCAAGTTGCAAAACGGTCATATCTCAATGAAGATCTGAAAGTTATTTTAGGTTGGAGTCAAAGCAACTAAGTGAAATTCAAAGATGATAAAACCTAACCATTAAAGTTAATAGACAAAAAGGCAACTTCTCATGAATTATTTACAATTCTTCCCTGCGCACAAACTTGATCTTCTGTAGGGTACCCACTTCAATTAAATTTAGCCTCACGAACCTCAATGAATTATATTACAGGATTTCGTTAAATAATGACAAATATTACCCTAGTGGTTATCTAATGGAATTAATATCAATTTTAAGATGGAGGTTATTCGATGTATTTGCCTATCCAGGTCCGTTGCAAAGCCAAACTTTGGCATCGACTGCCGAAAGAGATTCGTCTTCTGTCTTTCACTGCAGCTTTGACTGCAAGGCAACTCGATGGATTCGTAACACCAGACAGCTCTGTTTCGACCCACCAGGCGATCAGTGCCACTAGGCCGAACCTCTGAGCCGTCCTAAAGAAACCATCTATGGGAAGGACAGAAGAATCAATCCACGAATATCAAGAATAAAAAAGGCTCCCATTCGGTCGTTCCTTTGTGCGACTCTGTAAAAGCAGCCTTGTCTGGGAAATCACGTGCACTATGCATGATGATGTTTTAGAGCACTCCGTAGCTTAGATGGACATACTATAGTTCTAATTTATCTGGTAGAAAGTTTGCCAAGAGTCGGACGCAAAATTAACATTGAAATCTCCTGTTAAAATTAGTAGCAACGTATAATAGTTTTCTCATAATTCTACAGAGCCTACTCGACAGTAAATGTGTGCTCGCACCTCTCTCTCTTGTCCCTACAGTAATATACGAAACGTAACTCTCTCGCTCTGTATTTTTACTAACTTACACCTCCCTGTCAACTTCTGTTCGCCTCGCCCTATCACACTTTTCGTAACACTCTCATCACGTATTCATCAGCTCACTCCCAGAGCGCGCGTAAAGAAGTTTCACTTCAATTAAATATTCTCAAGTTTTCATCCACTTCCAAGCTAGAACATACAATTTCACTATATGAAATATTCAAAGTGAGCACTATTGAAAGATACTAATAAAAATAACAGAAATATGAAGTCATGGTGAACATTATTCGTTCATTTACACTATCAGCCTATATTTAATCACCTCGATACTGTTGAAGTTGTTGATGTTTATGTCAACATTATTCTGAAATAGTGACTGGGAAATTTTATTTTGATATACACTTTGGATGGACATGTAGAACATGTTCCTGTCATAGTGTAACATCAGCTTGTCTATAAGGAAAGTTCCCATTTTCACCCGAAGGATGGTTTTTGAAGGTATAGGGGCTGGAAGATTCGCTAACTGGAACAGTTCAGAATTCCACAACATTTTCGAATATCCCCGAACAATCTTCAATGTTGAGGAACATTAAGGAGAATCCCAAAACATCCCAAATCATTGTAGACCGATCACGGAAGTTATATGGTACCAAGTTTTCCAGTTTTTACTTTAGAGCCGTCCTTTTGAAGATATGAAGGCTAAAATTTTCACCCCCTACGAAGTTCTTGAACAGTTTGAAACATTCAAAAATATTCGAGGGTCAAAAACATTCCATAATATACCTCAACATTTTCGAATGTAGTGGAATCTTCGAGAATAGTCTGAATCGTTCGGAAAAAGTCCGGAACATTCAATGCCATTGTTAAACATTCCAGAGCAGTCTCGAATGTTCACGGAGAATGAGAATGGCGACTCTTGGATAAATCAGTATTGAATTTCACACAAAATTTTTTTCTAGAATCGCTTTGTGCAATGGTGTATACCCTGTGAAAATCCGTTCGGTAGTTTTGGAGTTTATCGCGTTCAGACAAACAGATATACGGTCACGGTAGCGGCTTTTGATTCATAAAATTCATTGATATCCACCGGGAAACCAAAAAACCAAAGTGAAATTTCGAAAAGAATTCATTCCCAATGTGTACGTTATACACTGGCCTATGGTATCTCAGTGCGGTTTCGGTTGAATGCTTCGGAATTAGATGCATATAACAGTGGTTGGTTGAGCCATTTGTTTCCAGATAAACGCGATTGAATTAATACAGAAAGTCAATATGGTCTCTATGCGTTTCCAAATCAATATTAGGAGCATATTGCGGCTCGGAAAAGATAAAAGGTATGTTCACATGAACGTTGGGGATACGTGTTCTGGTCTGGTTCCCAAATAACAACTCAAGACCTTCATTCCAAGTGTGGAGGGAAAACGACTTTAAAAAGAAAGGATTTGGTAGTATTTGCCTTGAATATTGAACCTCAAAGTATCAACTAACTCGTAAGTGGCAACATTGGCCAAAATAAGCAAGACTTCTGTAGATTATTCTAAACACATGCTACATAACTTCGCACTAAGATACACAATACTGATGAGGATCCCACCAAAATTTGTCAATGTGGAAATGAAATATGTATGATTAATATAAACTTAATAATGAATTCCACCCATCCTATCGCTTGCGCTGTTATGGAGAAAAACTACGCATATATTCTGAGGATATTCTGAGGTAGTTAACTTTGATAAACGATATTATATGCCTGTTTCATTCCCCTTTTAAATTATGAGGCCCAAACAAAGTCGCGAACACAAGCTGATAATAAATAAGTTGGCGACTTTATTCAACTATATAATTTTTGGTTATGAACCGTCATTTTATAGGTAGGTACACATGGTATACATAAGACACGTTAGTATAAAAATTAAGATTAAAATATATACAAAATATACATGATCCCTACAATTGATCGGCAAGTTCAAATTCAAATATTAAAAGTAGAATGAAGAACGTAAATCACTTTTCGTCATGACTTGATAAATTCCTTGAGTGAATAAAATAGATTTTTTAATGAAAAAATTCTTCTAATAGTTTTTGAAGTTTTTGTGATCGGGAATTTATTTATTATCTCCTGTATATTTCGTGAGATCAAGTGAGCGATAACAAATTCGAATTGATGTAAAATTATAATTTATAAAGATACCAATATTTAAAAATAAATCTGTATAAAAAACGCTTTTTATTGTCTTTGTAGTAAAATATACTTTAGAGAATGCTATTTTTTGTGAGTTGTCGAAATTTGAAATTTTGTTTTTTTTTAAATAATTTTTCAATTTTGTGATCGGGAATATCTTTATTCTTTCCTGTATATTTCGTGAGATCACGTGAAAGATGACAAATTCGAATGGATGTAAAATTGTCATTCATAAAGGTACCAAATAACGTTGGAATTTTGTTGTTGTAAACGGCTTTTCTACATGAATCATTATATTTTAGATCGAAGGTCAATCTTAGGAATCATTTTTTAATAAAAAAATCCTCACAACTTTTACTCAATATACAAAGTTGAATATACGAGAGAATAATACAGGCTGAGGTTCATTTACGGTAGACTCAGATACATTTCGTTGAACTTTTCACATGTCCTGCTTATAATTTTATCACACTGCCCAAAACTAATAAACAAATTCGTAAGAACTTCGTTTGCATAGTTTTGTTCTATCGTTTTTAAGGTATTTGAAACTTCTGGAGTGATGAAAATGGCAATATTATTAGGAGAATGTCACAACGTTACTGTCAAATAGTAATCATGGCCTGCTTACAAAATACCAAATGGAAATACTATTCCGAAACTTGACTAGTTAGGTATACTCATGATATACATAAAAAGAAAGTAAATTTTAACAGATTTCTGAATTTGTAATAATACACAGGGTGTTTTATTTGAAATAATCAACTTTTAGTCACTTGTTCAAGCAAACGATGAAACTGTATTTTTTACCACCCTGTATTGGTGTTACAGAGATTACGATAAAATATGGGAAGTCTGACTCCAAACAAAATTTGTGTACCATAGTACTCCTTAACTCAAAGATATCAGCATTTTTATAGGTCATGATTCCCGGAGAAAAAATCGAAATTAATTGATATTTCGAAAACGGTAGCAGATAGGTAAAGAAAAATATCAATAAAGTTGTCGGGTGATTGTTGTAGATTCCAAAAATAATATTTTATACAGGATGTTCCTTTTTGAAAAATCAAAGTTGCTACTACTTTCTGATGAAAGTGGCAACACCACATTGTGGAAAATATTTCTGTTGGATAGACAATACCCGTATATGCTCTCTACTGAATTTTCAAAGTAATCTGGTGTCTGGTTTACGTCTAATGTGCCATCCACCGTGAATCAGACTGTATAATACATCGGATGCTTTTCTTGAAGTTAATTTTCAGAGTCGTAAATGCATAAAACGTTTCACTGAGTTCATTGCAGAGGAAACTGACGTGTGCTTAGTCTTGATACTGAAAATTTTGTTATGGGTGAGGTTGTTAAGGGAACTGAAAATATTTTTAGATTCAAGGTAATGAATTTACCAAGCTTGGTGATGAACTGAAAACAAAAACTTATTTTGGTCATATTATTAATGAGTGGTTTTCCTTTTCGCTACTACTGTAATATTTGTAACGTCGGCATACATGAATGGCCTACCATGGTCAATGACACAGGGCAACTCATTCACATAAAGAAGAAAAAAAAGGGGATCCAGTATTCCTCCCTGCGGCGTGCCGATTTCTGTCTTTCGTTCGTCTGAGTATGTGTTATTTATTTTCACTATAATTATTCATACTCTCAGTTATGTATGACTGAATTCATCTGTAATGGGTCCAAGTATACCTATTTTGTATAATATTCAAACATCCTCACTTTCTATTTATATTATTGGTAGAATTTCATTCCATATATTTTTCACTCTTTTACATTTTTGGTTATTTTCAGTTCTATTATTTTTATTATCTGCTTTATTTATTCCTCCATTCAAATGTTTCGGAGATTTATTATTAATTTCAGACAATATGAGTCTGAACCTTCCATATTCGCAGTTATATTGAATCTGCCCTTTTTCCTCGCCAGCCCTACTTTCATTTTATTTCATATCAACTGATCTGAGAAAAATGATCCTAGAAAATATGTAGGGGAGAATCCAATGCTTCATCTAAACGGTTCTGTTCACGTAGCGCCACGTATTTTTCCATTTATTTTTTCCCATTTTCCCAAATCCCTTAATAAAGATTTCAAATCGAGATTTTATATTTTCACAATGATGGATTCGAGCACGAACGGCTGGTTTTAAGGTACGGACTATCTCTGAGAAACTTCGAGAACGTTTCTTCGGAAACTATTTTATATCAGTTTCATGACGAGAGAATAACTTTCCTCCACACGAAACTAGCGACCGATGGTAGAGATAACGCCGATTTAAGTTGCAGAGCGAAGTTTTTTAAAGGTAGAGAGGTTTGACACTTCGTTTTCTTACATATATCATGAGCGAATCTGTTATTGATTTGGTTGTCTGTGGTTGTCTGTGGTTGATAGTGCTCTCTTGCATTTGCTCGAGAGTAATTGGTTTCTGTTCGAAAAGCATTCTTCGCATCGTCAATCTTTCATCTGATTATTCATTTATGGGTGGAAGTCGTGATCTCTGTTACAGAGTTATTTGGCAAACAGTATATTTGGTGCCAATTGAAATATCTCGAAGAATTGATTATTTCCTCTTTATGTGGTGATGGAATTTCCTGGAACCGCATTAAATAATTTTTTGTTCGTGTTTTCTATTCAAAAAAGTCTATCTGGAACATTTTTATGGATAAAATTTCTCTGGCAAATCCCTAGACAAGCCCGTTTTGCTTTCAACGAAGACCTCTTCTGGTTGTGAGTTTGAGGTGTTCGTTAGCCAAAACAGGATGTCGATTCCTTCAACAGATTCAAGTGACAGGAGAAATCATCAATCTTTCTACAACTATAGCTCCACGTAAAACCGATGCTGATCTGGCGACAGGTCTCCACGCTATATGATAGTATGATAATGAATCACCCGATGAGAAATATTTTGTCAAGCCGTCCCGTCGTCGGTCATAGGAAGCTAAGACGTTGAATCATAATTGCATTATCAAAAGGTTTTCGTTCTTGGGATGATTCAATGAAATATTATTGGGAAGATTATGCATTCATTATATGTTTCTTCGGTTGGATACAGAAGCCGCTCATGTTCTCTCGTTTTATTTGATTGAGTTCATGTGAAAGGGAATAAAAGGTGTTATTTAGAGTGCGACCAGTGTTTGTTTCTATCATCAGAAGTGGGATTGTACGCAACGCTCATATTGAAGAACAT
>WOGR01007525.1:0-12347 GCA_015342045.1 Leptinotarsa lineolata | reverse complement strand
ATATATACACACATACATATACACACACATATATACACACATATAGATTGTAAATTATAAATTATTTACAACGTAAAATTACAACATGAATACTACACATGACATATGAAACGAAATTGAAAAGTGAAACATTAACCTATTAGGTCTGTATAGATTCTTAACAAATCTGTAAGTCATATTTATAAATAAGAGCTAGGTGTATTATGCAGTAATTTGAGACAAATTTAACCAAAAGAATGAAGAAATAACAGGAATTGTAATTCAAATTAACTTAGGACATTTCGAAATCAATTACTTCGTAGTAGGCTTTCCTCAACAGAATACTCTTTAGTTTCTTTTTGAATATTTTCAGGTGAGTATCTTTCAACTCAATAGTTAATTTATCAAACAGTCTCATTCCTAGGGTTCATGAGCCTTCGAGAGCCATTTGAAAATACAGCTTGTTAAAATTTATCCAGAATCCTTTTTAGATATAACTTGTACTCTTATCAGTTATCAAGGCATCAATTATTGACCATTTTTATGCCTAATTCGTGGATTCGAAAAATCTTGTTATTGTATATTCATCTGTTTGCTAGCTTTATTCTTGAATAAATAAATGAATGATTACAGAAGGTTTTAATTGATCGTTCATTTTATTAGAAAAATGGAATACCCATGTAACAAGTTATTGGTTTATTCGATATTGAAATTGTATGCAATATCGGGTCCAGTCTGTTTGTTTTTGCAACAGTGAGTTTCAACTTTTTCTTAACTGACAGCTCGTGTAAAAACGGTTCGTTTCTTCATCGGGTTTAGTTTGTTTGTGTTTTAAAAGTGTTTTTGAGAAATATTTGACTATTAATATGGTGCATTCTTGTGCTGCTCTTAATTGTGCGGACAGGTACAAGAAAACTGAAAGCACATTGGAATTTTATAGGTGAGTTAGGTTTCGTTTATTCTTGATTATATTTATAAATAAAATATTTCATACTATGAGTTTTGGTTCCCAAATGATAAAATATATAAAATCATAGTTTAGGTAAATATTTTTTGAATTATCGATTTTGTGTACTGATTTTAGATATATAAGTTATTCCCAACCATGATTTTCGTGTACATTTTATTTCATGTGGAGAATTTTTTCATTAATTTAAACGTTAACGGGTTCATATACACTTCTATTATTAAAATTTCTGTGATATCAACATGAAAATGTCTACTGCTGAAGATATTTTTAAAATAAAGTTTTTATTGCGTTTTGTGTTATTTGGATCCCATGATTAATTAATTCTCCCTTCCAATGCATTTCTTACACTTGTTTCTGTGATTTTACGTTGAATCACGAATGAATCAAAAACGGTTCCGTGAATTTTACGATTTGACAATGTTGACTATTTGTTTTGTTCCTATTGGTCATTCGAACAAGAAGCGGGACTAAGTCCGTGACGTCACGGGCCTAGAAAATCCGATTTTTAATAAATAATTACGGAAAAACAACGGTATTTGGAGAGCTGAAACAAATTGCACTGTTTTTCGATTTGAAATTACTATACAATGAATTGTAGGTAAACCAAAAATCATGAAACAAGCCCACTGAATATGGATCAGAATTCTGAAAAATTGTAACCCACAAAAAATCAATAAGGTTCTTATCGATTTAATTTAACATAAAACAGATATAAAAATGTCTCGCTAACGATTCAAGCACAATCCCCACTTTCCCTAGACTGATATCTACTCAAATTTCAAACCCTATTGTCGAATGTTTCACAATCAACAAATAATACTTAAAAGAATCCATCTAGAAATTTGAGTTGATGGGACAAAAAAAGCTGGTCCCTTATAAGAGGATTATTGGATTATATGGGAAACGGGTTGTCTTTGTGTTCTCACCTTCATAGAGTTGAGCATACTGAGGAAATCCTGTAGCTCTCAGCCATTTACATGCTTCGGCGGCTTCGATTTCTGTGAAAATTATCAATTTTTGAGTGAATGTAAGAAAAGAAAGTTTTCAACATGCAAAATATGTGATAAACAAAATATACAAATTAATATGCAGCCGCATACATAGTTATTCAACAATGAGAAATCCGCTTCTTCAATCATTCAAACGAGTTATTACTCCGTTGCAAATACAAAGATGATACATTTTTCTTCTCAATAATTGAATTAAAGGATCTATTGTTCGTTTTTAAAAGGCATAAGGTAATAAATCACTCAAAACGAATGATTCCAATGGCGTGCTAACTTTTCAGACAGCAATAAATCTACTGGTGTGAAGACCGCCGCCATTTTAAATCTGCCGTTTTGTGTTCTGTTTCCAAACTGCCAGTGGCATCAAATATTTCTCACTGCTCATAAATAAATATTTGTAAAGTTAAATTCTCATGGTTGGTTTGTGTAGTATTTTTGAAAAAAATCTATTTTACCAACTCCGAAACATTTACCCAACTTCATCTTTCCAGAAAGAGATTATAACACCACTGACAACATCCTACATCGAGCTTGTCTCCGTCCGAAATAGCGGAGTAACTTCCCTTATCAACCGGTGAAAAACTGAGAAAGGAAATAATAGGTTTGTCTGTGTCCGCACTCCATCCACGCCCCCCAATATTTGGGGGATTAACGACGTTTCTAACCCATCTGTCTTGCCACTTTTCTATCTTTATTGATCTTCCTTTCCTTTCAGCTTTAGTGACTTCAGCTATATCATGAAGTTGTCGCCTTTCATTCACCAGAAGGTCAATTGGGGGCACACCGCCGATCACGATGAGGAGGTGTGCCTCTGCCGACACAGTCACATGCTTTTCTGGTATTCTCGTTGAAGATAAGCTTGTCATCAAGCCACACTCTCAAATACTTTACAAACTTTCTGGGTACTATTATAATTGACCCAGCCAATTCGAAGACAAACACACTCTTTTCCTGGGTCCCTTCACAATATTTGCTTCTGTTTTATTCGGAGCAAATTTCCAGACCAACCGATTGCATCCTTTATTATTCTTAAGGATTCGTTGGATTTTTTCATGAGGATCTTATTACTCTCCGCTCTCACGACCAGCGCCAGGTCATCTGCATAAGCAGTCTTATAGCAACTCTGAGGGATGTTTAGGTTCAATACCCCATCATATTGTATATTCCATAACGTGGGCCCAATTAGTGAACCTTGCGGGACGAAGCTACCACATGTTAGGGTTCTCTGTGAGAGAGAGAGCTCCTTAGAAGATTTCTCAAGTGACGACTGTTCCCAATTTCTTGCAGCTTCTCTATTATTTTTACTTATTCGGTGGTGTTTGAGGCAAGTCAACGAGAATTATGGTTCCCCAGATTGTGGCTCTATCACTCGTGTTTTATTGCTAGGACCGTCGATTTTTTGTCTAAAACCGAATTGCAGCTGAGAAATGCCGTTTCAGTTCGGCTTTTAAAAGATATTCGTATAGCTTTCTCATGATACCATGAGGCAGATAGGCCTGACCTTCACCGGAAATTCAGCGATACTTTCCTTGGGTATGAGGATCATCTCTGCCAGCTTCTACCTCTTGGGGAATACGCTCTGCCTCAGTAGATTGTTCATTATTCCCAGAAACACATGTATCAGTCGCTAATTTTACAGCTTCCGGTAAAATACAATCTAGGCCAAGTGCTTTCTTCAATTCAATTCTCATGAAGTATATAATTCAATAAAAATACCACTGTTAATTTTGCAAAAGGTTTTCAGCACATGGGTATTTTAGGCTGGATACGTGGTATATAGTTGAAAACCAGAGCCGAAACATGATTATTACATACCATTTGGACCCGCCATAGATCTCTTCAGTGGTACCAGGCTGAAGCACGAATACGCTGCTGGAGTCAACTGTCCTCAGGCTTGTCCAGCAATCAACTTCTATCAACAATCTGAAGGAATTTTCAGCCTATTTTACCCACTAGTATGTTTTACCGTAAAAATGGGTAGTTCCATCGCGAGTGGCTAGCAGTGTATATCACTTTGGCCAATCCCATTTAGATGGTATGTGCATTTTGAGCATTTCCATCAGTCCTGAGAGTTTCAGCATTCTACCTCAATTATGACGGAATATACGGGGGTGTTTCCATGAGAAGTAAGACACACTGAATAACGCTATTTGATCATTTTAATGCTGTTATGAATTTTACTAGTATATGAATAGATAACTGAATCTTACTATACCAATGCATGAAAACAGTAATTATTTGGCGAAAACCCCGTTGTTTGGATATTAATATTTAATTGAGTTGCTGAGAAATGATGGAAAACTGATTGAACATATTGGTCACAGTTCCTTTTTCATTGACTTGCAACCGGTTCTGAACTCCACAAATCGGGTCTCTGAAAGCCATTGAGGAGTCGACGATGATATAAGAACCGAATTTGGTATGGGTTTTTTTCACGGGCACAGCCTGCTGAAAGCGTGAATCAACTAGCATTAATGACATATTTTATTATACGGAGATCCTGATTAACACATTTTGTGCGTTCAGATTACCCAGTAATTTTATAATTATATGAATTATGTTATTAAGCTACCGTCATTTCGTCAAAGGAAATGTTCGAACCTCAAATGAAAGTTATAATGATAATATTCTGTTTTTTTTATTATGTCGTTCAGGCATAGGTATTCTAATAGACAAGTACAGAAATAGTTCAGATGTCTTGAGAGATACTGAATTCATGATTTGGTTATGAGGCATGGTTCCGCTTGTGAAAGTTTGATTTAGTCTTAAGTTCGAATGAACTTGAGACTAACTAATTGAATAGAACTGGCCGATACTTGTATGATTTTCACTATAAAGGGTTTTACAAAAACCGCGATATCAACCAGTTACTCAGTAAAATAGAAAAGAAATGGAGTTCGAGAACTACCCTTTTACCTCATAACAAAATACCTCAACAATAAAAACAAGTAGTTGAAATTGGTCAACTTGGTTTTAACTGGGGTACTAAAAAAACAGAATTGGGTCCCGTATTGCTTTTCGTCTGCGTTATGAATTGAAAATTATGAATTACCAAGGGCACGTATCTGCTCTATAGACGAAACTGGTTCAAGCCTCACAGGTATTGAATAGGATGAAATAAAAAGACTTACACAAAATAATTTAGAAAAAATTAAATCATGGCTGAATTATCACTTACTTAATTTAAGTAGGCCGAAACAAAATAAATAACTTCCTTTTCAACTGTCTTCACTCAACCAATAGATTTTCTTTGAAATGACATCCAAAAATGTGATAACATAAAGTGTAACTATTTAGAAATACAGAAAACTAATTCTCTCAAATATTTTGGTGTCAACTAAAATTGGGGATGGATTGAGCACGTTTCGTCTTTTAAAGAACGAATTCAAATAATGAATTTTGAATTTTATCAATTAAGAGATATATACTACCAGTATCATACGATGGTAATATTCCACTGGTTCATCATATAAAGATGCGAAATTTATAAAAGTCAGAGAACTTCTAATTTACCAGACTCTCGAGAAGATTCCTTTCAAAACGAAACTTTAGGAAAACTAAATACAAATTGACTGTGTCGAAAACCGCTTCCATTATATATATCCAATTCTTCCGAAACACATTAACTCAAATTCTATATTCCTGTTTCGGACCTTAGTTTTATAACGCACTTGGTACAAAAATTAAATAAATGCAAAGGTTCGTTAAATTTCAACATGCCACGAAAATCAGATTTAAGACAATCCCAATGCTTTTTACGAAAAAAATACCAATGATTGGATTACCGCCTTCTATTTCTGTACATTCTATCATTAATTGTCGAAATGTATACAGGTTTGAAATATGTATACTTGAGGTACGTGTCTTTAAAATTTAAAGGTAATTTATTATAAAGTTACTTGGTTCAATGCGTCATAATTAATACAAGCATTACACGCCACTCTGTGGTTTTTCAGTCTGTATTGTACAACCGACCAGAAGGATCTAGACCCGTTGAGATTGGTAAGCAGTTTATCCCTAATTCTCTGATTGTGAAGTTTTTGCTTTCATTTATCCTAAGTTTGCAGCTGTAGCGAGCATTGACAAACCTTGTTCGGTTTTCAGTATTTGGATTTTTGCGCTACTGCCGGTAGGCGAGATTTTTGAAGGCGACAGCTTGCTCGCAATTTTTGTTGAACCAAGGTTTGCGTCCATGGCTGATAGAATAATTTTTGTGACTTCAGAAGAACAAGTTGATGGATCTCTAGAGCTGGAACAAACATCTAGCCAAGGAAAATTTCGGAAATGGTCTTGAAGATTCCCCCACTGAGCAGATCTGTAATGCCAAACTTTGCGCGGCTTAGGTAGTTCCCCAACATTTATCGGTAATTCACTCAACACTGAAATGAGTTTGTAGTCAGAGGATCCCAATGGAGACGTTACGTGACTGTGTAAATTTCTGGATTGGTTGTTAGATATAGATCCAGAAGACTAGCATATTCTCCATCACGGTCAGGAATCCTGGTTGGCTCATTTATAATCTGGGTAAGTTCGCTGCTTTTTGCAAAAGCCTCAGCTGTCGAAGAAGTTGAGAAATAAATAATCAGCAAAGGAATAACTGCAAATAGATTTGAATTTTTTGTCCATTTCTGAAGACGGGGGCAGATTTTGGCCTCCGAAACATAAATATAAGTATTGTATTATTTTTTAGCAATTTTTTTGATAGGCAAAATTATTAAATACGACAAGTTACTGATAAATAGAACATTTTCGTTTGTGGAAAATAATTTGATTTTTAGGCAATAACTGATCGGGGTGAACTATAAAGTTTGCCCCTTCTACACCTGTATAAAGTTCTCCATTATAATTTTCATATTCTTTCAGACTGTGGAAGGTGAAAATACCCAAAAAAATATCGATAAAAAACTGATTTCCCTCCACAAAAAATGACTTTCGTTCAATATTTCAAATAGTGGGAGCGAAAAAATTAAAAAAAATATATTCATGCAATGTTCTGTGATTAAAATATGGGATAATATAAATATTTGGATTTATTTTGATTACTCAGATTGTTCATAAAAAAGGTGCGAATCAAAATATTCTGCTATCTTTCAACTGAACTCTTTCAACAATATATAAGAAATGAAAAAATTCAACTCAAGCAATTGCACGATTTTTCATGTAGATTTTCAAATGTTTAAAATTCCTCATTGAAAAAAAGCATAAGTAGTAAGCAAATTCCGAATTTTTTTTCAACTTTTCATTGTTCATTCATGAATTCAAATGATTTTTCTCATTACTTAATATATACATTTTATGAGTTGAAAATACATTTTTTTTATGAGGGAGCCAATTGAGGCAGAATCACTTTCCGTTTTTAGCCCTAGTGGTGTCTCCTACTTGAACTGATAAATATTGGTACTAAAATTCCAGGAGTTGCTTTTTTTTTGAAGTTATTTCATATTTTGGATATTTTTAATATTTCTTGAGATGATGCCAAAGAAAAAATGCGTTCTTCATTCTTTATTCATTTGTTTATAACTATTGATTTTTTTTCGTGTGGAGCTCCGAATCGTTCAAAAAGTTTCTAGATCGAATAACACCTTGAACACGATTTGCGGTGTAGTTGGATGGAAAATCTTTAAAAAGTAACTTGTTTAGGTTATACGTAACGCCAATTTACTCGGTACATTGTTTTAGTGTATGGTCAAAGAGTGTCCCATAAGATCCTATAACGGTATAGTAATCTGTCTGAAATTGTCATGAAAGAAATAAAAAAAATCAGTACAAAATACGAGTGAACAGCAATATTCCACTGGAATATCGAAGGATGAGGTTATTATTGCAGATTCATTAAACTAATTTGAAAATCCCACAATGAATTGCTTCTTATCAGCTTGGAGAAAACCGCTCTCGCGCTAAGCTCTTGTTGAAAGGTCCACATATCTATATGGCTCCACAGTTAATAACGTAGTTATCATAGCGATAGCGACGTAGTAATGAAACTGTCCCATTTGCAGAGGCCTGTGTAATATTAAGCAGTAAATTACGCTTTCGAAGCTGCCTGGCAAACGTAAGACGGGAACTCGATTCGAGAAACCTCATTAAATTTTATACGCTACGATCTACACCAGACGCAAACGGTGAATTTTTGTATAAATAAGTGCAGTTACACCATGGCACGACAATATATTCTTGAATTTCCTGAAGCAAATTGATGTTTAACGCTGGAAAAATTGGAGTTTTAAGAGATTCTTATCCTCGCAGCTGAAAGATATACTGATTGCCTTCTTGAGAGAATTTGTGAATTTGAAAGGCGTCGTTAGTCTTTTGCAGTTCATTGAAAAGAGTTGTTTGAAATACTGTAAGGGTTTTTGTTTTGTTTATAGGAAGACATTTCACAATTTACATTTTAGAAACTATTCAATTGTAAATATAACGAGATATGGACGAATGATAGAAGTAAAGTAAGTTTAGAACTAAAGTTATTTTTTGTGGTGGAAAATCAGTTCTTTATCAATTTTTTTGGGTATTTTCACCTTCCACAGTCTGAAAAAATATAAAAATTATAATGGAGAACTTTATAAAGGTGTAAAAAAGGCAAACTTTATAGTATACCCCGATAAGTTACTGCGTAAAAATCAAATTATGTTTCACAAAGAAAAATTTATTTATCAGTAACTTGTCGTATTTATTAATTTTGCCTATTGAAAAAATTGCTAAGAAATAATACATTACTTATATTTACGTTTCGGAGGCCACAATTTGCCCCCGTCTACAGAAATGGATAAAAATTCAAATCTATATGCAGTTATTCCCTTGCTGATTATTTATGTCTTAACTTCTCTGGCAGATGTCAAAGGAGTTTTTGAAATGTGAATTCTGTCAATGTTGTTTATTGACTGCTGAAACATTCGATGTAATACAAGGTAGTCTCCGATATCAGTCTGTTACCATTTCGCCACTATCCATATTTTTTCTTCAAGACGGGTAACCAGGTACGATCCATTTCTAAGGAGCTGTTTGGAATACAATTCTCTCCAGATATGGGAATATATGCTGATTTTTTATTTTGTGTCTCTTAGAGTGAGGTTCATTAGCAATCATTCTCGTCTTGTTCCATTCAACTCGATGTTCACCGTCTGATTTTAAAATGTGTTCTGACAATTTAAATCCTGTCAATTGTCTATTTTGGATATATTCTCGAGATCCACTCTGACGCACTTTCAATGGTCCCGAAGTTTCACCAATGTAACTCTTACCACAAGAACAAGGTATCAGATAAATTCAATTTTTTGGTTTTTCTTCAGTGTTGTTGGGTTTCGTATGTGTAAGTATAGATCTCAGCGTATTTTTATTTTGAAAGAAGTTCTAACATCATACCTATTTCCAATTCGTCCTATCTTCTCAGATAGTCCTGGAATGTGAGATATAACATTAGTTGTGGAAGGTTTTGGTGGATGTTGAGTCGGTAACTGTTGACTTGGATGTTGTTGAATTTGTGATACTGTTTGTAGAGTTTTTTTGGTTTAAAACGACTCTTCATTTTCTATCGCATTCATCGTTGAATTTATGAACGAATCTGAACAAGCGTTATCTTTCAGAATTGATATTTCTTTATTAAAATTTTCAGTTGAATTGCATATCGTTTTTGCTCTGTTGTAAAGACAATTTATTATACCTTTTTTAACACTCACATGATGATTTCATGTATAGTGAAGATATCTATTTGTATGAGTTCTCTTCCGATAAACATTTGTATCAAAATGATCTGATATCCTCTCCAACAGTACGTCAAGGAAGGGAGTCGACCGTCTTGTTCAATCTCTATTGTGAATTTTATTGTCGACTCCCGTTCGTTGATATAACTCAAGAAAGTATTAAGATCATCACGACTTTCATTCCAAACAGTAAAGATATCGTCAACATATCTCCACCAAACTTTGGGACCGTTCTGGTAAATCTCAATAAAAGATTCTTCAAAATTCTCTATAATTAAGTTACTCAAGATAAGAGATAAAAGGGAACCCATAGCAATTCCAAATTCTTTTTGATAGAAATCATCTCCATATTGAAGATAGGTTTTATCTATACATAATCTTAAATGTTTTAATATAGAAGTAACATTCAACTTCGTTCGATGTTTTAAAGTTGATTCATTTTCCAACCGGGATCTTACAATTTGAAGAGTTTTATCAACAGGAACATTCATGAAAAGACTTTCAGTATCGAAGCTCATTTTTAAAGACGGAGGCAGATTTTGGCCTCCGAAACATAAAGATAAGTTGAAGGGGTTATATTTAATTAGGAGTGATCAATTGTTTGGGAAAGAAAGTTTTTGGCTTTCTGCTACTCCATCTTGATACAAATCTAAAACGAACGTTTGGAATACCAATTGAGTAGAAAAAAGTGTTTTTTTGTATAATTCAGTGTTTATATAAAAGTATTTGTTTCGAAAGAATTTTTTCTTTCGTGTAATTCAATGTTTATATGAAAGTAGCTGTTTCAGAAGGCCATTTTCTTCCATTTTGTGTCTGAAAGTTACTTCTTTGAATGATCTACCCATCTATGTTTAGTGTTACTTCATTTTTTCAAAAATGATTGCTTCCTTCCTTTCTTTGGAAGATTCCCACATTTTTTGTATTAAGATGGAGTAGTAGAAGGCCAAAAACTTTCTTTCCCAAAAAATTAAACACTCCTAATAAAATATAACCCCTTCAATTTAAATTCTTGAAATGTTTTCGCATAACTTCAATTCAATCAAAATATTCTTTTGCAGTTTTGTGGCATCTATATGTGTTTTTTTTATATTACTGTCTTCTTCATCCAACTGAATTGAATTTTGTATTGTTTTTTTATGACGAAACTCCCACTCACTAGTAATTTTTAGTATCGTCAAATATACAAACTAGATAGATTTCGTTTTAAGAGAAAGAGAATATGGTTTCTCCTGCGCAATGATATAAATTCTTCATCACTTGCGTATGATATGAAGGATTTTCTCAACTGGTTCGAAATGTATACAGCAGCTACTTACTTGTGCTGAAGCTGCTGAAATTTCGTCTACTGAAGCTTTCATCAAAACTGATAATAATTTACTAGAATCAGTGTAGCCAACGGTATTATCCAAAATATTTCCTAGTTTGAAAGCATATTCATCCGGATTTGCCTGATAGCCCCAGGTATGTATTGAAGAACCACTTTGCAAAATAGCACTGCTGAATAATCCTGAAATATTTTGATGGGAACAGTTAATTTTGATATTTAAAAAAAATATTTACATATTATAGTTTGTTAGAAAGAATGGTTATACAATTTATTTTGCTGCCGTCCTCGTATACGAACAACAACCTTCAAAATTTCGACCATGTGCGAGCTCATGAGACAAACGAGGTCTTACTATTTAGCGTGCGGATACGATAGTATGTAGTGAATATCGATCGTTCGACAATTGAGATCAAGACAAAGATCACAGGACAACGTTTGTTACTTGAGAGCTGTCTGACTTGTCCATTTCTTCCTAGTCTCCAGAAAACACTGCAGCTTCTTGGGCTGATTGCGTTTACCATACCTACATACTAACCAACCTTTTACCGTCTGACATTATAGGTGATCATATGTTCACAAAAAATAGGAAGACATGAAAAATGCTTGGGTTTTTTTGTTTTTCTTCTCAATTTGAATTCTGTTACTACGTAGGAAGTCATTGATGAGTCAAGATGTGATAAAATATATTTTTCCGATTCACGATCGGGAGATCGTGGGTTAGATTCCAACCTCAACCAGATATTTTTCTCGAGAGAATTCATGTGGTTCCCGCTAGGATGATTCTGCAACCGTGTAAGGAATCACACGTTCGAAGGTAAGACCTCGTTAGTCCTCAGCTCGCACAAGTTTCGACTCCTAAGGGTTATCGTTCGAAGAGTTGCGACAGCTGGAAATAATAGAACTGAAACAGAATCCACTGGATACCTACTTTCAGAATAATCGAAATTGAATCATTGAAAAAGATATGTTTCAATAGTAGCCTGAATTTGAAAATGTCATTGAACTCCAAGCGTAAACCTTATGTGAGAAACCAATAATCTTCATACCATCACCAACTCATTCATCAACTTCTGACTTTTTTCCAATGGGAATATTTGACAATTCATCAAGAGATTTGAGTCATTAATAATAAAGAAGAAGTGAATCTGAATACCAATATAAACGTATTTTTTGGTGAATTATGAAGTGAAGGTAAGTATGTAGTTTTTTTAATCAGGGGCAGTTTATAGGAGGTTCATAGGAGATGAAATCTGCTACCAGATATCCAGTTATATATCAGGAAATGTGCATTTTCAACTGTATCTTTTCCTGAAATTGAAAAATTGGGAGAATCAATATTGTATGCTCCCACAGACATATATATA
>WOGR01007524.1:0-12348 GCA_015342045.1 Leptinotarsa lineolata | reverse complement strand
GGATGCCATTTCTTCTCGGGGACGGCGTCCACCTTTCGTTTTTCCGGAGTTTTTGATTCCCTAATACGAGTTAGTAAAGAATAATATTCCGCTGTATTGTCGCGAATTGAGGCCTCTGTCCTTAGAATTTTTGGTTTCTCTATCTAATCCCCTTGTAAGCAAGCCGAAAGTGCCAGGGGTTTATCGCTCTGCGATCAGGGGTGAGGCACTAATGTCCTCGTTTTCGAAACTTGATCGCTTTGCAGAAGACAGCCTCAGACTAGCCATCTCTGCTGGAGTTCGTGCAATACTATGTCCAGTGAACACGGATCCCAGGGGATTTCCTCGCTGCATTGCAGAAGTCGCACTCAGGCGGATAAATTTGTCTGATAGGATTTCTGTTTGGTCAAAATTTGTGACCTCTCGTTGTGACACTTTCGTATGGCTTGCAAGTTCCGCTCGCGGTTATCTTGTCGCAGTCTGCATTTCAGTTTCCCTAGTATGACTCTGACTGGGTAATAGGCAGAAGGAAGGATTCACGGTTTTTTCTAATAATTTTAAGTTCACCTTTTTTCGCGAAATTTCTTTCCTAACCAAAGCCTGCAGGGTGAACTGAGCTAGTGATTTGAGAACAAGGAGCCTAACGGTTGAACTGCACCCTAGGATGAGGTCCGCTCGCAGGATTTGGAACACAGGTTATCGATGCACAGTAGGTCCCAACGGTTAAGTCGATAGCCCGAAGGACTGATCTAATGATGTCTTGACCTCCTCGAATTTAATTCCAAAATATATCTCATCCAGTTAACACCGCAAATTAGTTTTGTTTCACGACAATATGTTGTCGAAAAATTCATTAGGATAAATAAAAACACTGGAAATGAATGAAAATGAAAAAGAGATCAAATCTTCACATAACGTTGACGCAAGAAATTGACTGAACTTTGTATGACATCATATTGCTGTGAATGATTTCAAAATTCCCTTGTCTCTGTACGCTCTGTATGATAATTCCAATAAATCATGTTCGAAATCGCTCTTTCGGCACATCAAGAATATTCTTTTTTTTCTGTCTCAATCAATTAAGCATCTTCAACAATTATTAACGAAGCCGATCTATGATCAACCGACTATCATTAACGGTTCACTGCTTTACTGTCATGAGTTATACAAAAATATACGTCTCATGGCGCTTTATTTTGATGTACTTTTTGGATCAATTACCGTGATAATTTGGCACGTTACAAGCCAAATCTCATGGGTTTTCGAAGTGTCCAAAACGATCGTTTCAACGCGTTATCCGTTGGTGCCAAAATCATCGAAGTCGGACTACCAGAGGTGAAAACTGGAAATGACCATTTTATCGTAGATTTGAACACTCCTTGATATGAGTAACCCGAATTCATCATTAGTTTTTTTCTATCTCGATGTTTATGAAACGGAAATGTTTATTTTTTGATGAATCGTAAAGATCCAAAGTTTCTTTAGTTCATATATTGGTCACTCACCATCATCGACTATAAATAATGCTATCCTAGTGTGTTGGATCACACGTTGAAACGTTAGGCCCTCCTAGTCGTCGTCGTCGTCATCTCATTTTTTAGTCGTTCCGTATTCCTAATCGTTCATGTTACGCGTGCCATCTATGTTTTTTCCTTCGTCATCTTCTGATGTCTACTTGGCTAACAAAAACAACCATCAACGACAAATGATAATACACACATCAAATGAGTCACACACTGTATACGTTCCTCAATGAAAAATTAATGGGGGCAGATCGCACGTTAAAACGTTAGGGCTCTCCCTTAAACTGTCATGTTTTTTCTCAAATGATGTCTTTTGTCACACCTTGTACACATTGAAGTCATGTTTTCTTCTTAACTGATGTATTTCGAGACTCTGTACACATTGAGGGATCGCACGTTAAAACGTTAGGCCTCCGTCAAACTGTCATGTTTTTTCTCAAATGATGTATTTTGTCATACCTTGTACACATTGTTATCATGTTTTCCTCTTGAATGATGTATTTCGAGACACCCTGTACACATTGGGGGATCGCACGTTAAAACGTTAGGTCCCCGTTAAACTGTCATGTTTTTTCTTCAATGATGTATTTTGAGGCAACCTGTACTCATTGAGGGATCGCACGTTTGAACGTTAGTAAAAACACAATGCCGTTTCTGGCTCTAAATCCCATGCTTTTTCTTATGGAGCTTCATTTTGCGAAATTTCATACCTCTGAGCGGAACCTTCCACAACTTGAGATAGATATCTTCGTTAATGATAGTCGCATCGTCACGTGTAGCACATAAAATGAAAGGAAAAAGAAATGTTGAATTTATTGACAAAGAAAAAACAAAGATGATGTCAGAAGGGCACTAAGTTGTATCTTCATTATTAACAGTCGGATCGTCACGTATAGCATGTCGAATGTGGGGGAAATAATGTAGAAGTCATCGACAAAGAAAAAAACAAGATGACGCAACGTGTCAGTAGGGCACTAAGCCGCATCTTCGTTAATAATGGTTAGATCCCAACGTTCAGCGCATCAAATGAAAGGGTAACGAATGCGGTTTATGAGTTGGATGAACACTCTGCACTTGAAAGAGAAGACCCTGTACATCGTATTTCAAAAATCTTATAATTATTGTAATGAAAAATCTTCTATGGTTTACTACTTAACTGTTTTTATCAAATGAAAAAAGAATAGATTACCAACCCAAACCCGAAACATCAGAGTAAACATCTCGGTAAGTTTTTGATAAGCTATTGTGTACCAGCCCGGATGGGGGGTAGGGGGTACCTCATTGCGAACATCCTAGCACATGGCCGGGAGAAATTATAAGTATTACCAAGATTCTGTAAAGAATCTTTGATGATTCAAAGTTATTTTGGAGAGGACGCTGTACATAATTTATCAGAAATCTTATATTTTTTATGAGAATTTGTCCAGATTGTGGGATCCGACACCGCACACGGTTGAGCTCTTAGAAAATTTTTGATATACTATTGTACATCAACAAATATGGGGGATCCTGTACCTCAGTGCCCCATGGTGGGGTACCTCATTTCGAACATCCTAGCCCATTTTTTGTAGGTTATCAGAATCAGTTCGGATTCTACGATAAAAGAAGACACAGTTATGAAGTACAAATGAGGTTTTAATGCATTTTAATAATTGTCTATGAAACTTAGTCTACATTGTGAATTTCCATGCTCAACAACAACAAAGAGAATGTCTAAGTATTAACAAGATTCGGTAACGAATCTTCAATGATTCAAAGTAATTCGGGAGAGGGCCATGTATATAATATTTTAGAAATCTTAAATTTACTATAATAACAAATCTTTTACGATTTGAAGTAATTTAAAAACAGTCTCTTTCATTATTTCAATATAAATCTTTTGTGAAATAAATGGGGTGAATTATTGAACGTAATTGATTTTTAATGAACCGCGCGAATAAACGCAAGTTGTATGTTCTAACAGAGCTACCTTTTGAATCTGCTGGTTGAGACCTAAGAACTTCAATAGATTTTTCTTTTTTGCCTAGAGAAATATTACTCGTAGATATTTTTCTCAAAATTCAGCTACCCGAAAACATACGGGAAAATTACACCAAGATTTTCATTAGCAAAAAATGTTGAAATAGGCATTTTTGCTGGTGTTATATAGGGGGACAATTAAAATTATTTCATATAATTCATCAAATGAAAAAGTTTATTTTGAGATAGGTATTGAAATATCTTAACTGATATGTGAACGTTATTTATCCCAATTATTGAAGAAGTTGATGTTTTAAACACTACTGACCGGGGAGAAAAAAGTGTTAGTTCATCTGACATCTTTTCAAATATTTCCACAATAATAATTATAATGATGTTGATAATGAGATAGATTCAGTATCAAACATAACATTCAGTGGAGAAGAAAAATAATTTTTAATGAAGAAAAATTACTTTATAGAAATATAATTATATTATTTTGGTAGCTATTGTGAATGATACACTATAGACAAATGTACCAAAGGAAGCTCAATATATTGCAATATTTTTGGAAAATATGAAGAAAAAGTGTAATGGAACTACTTGGAAAATATTGATGGTGAATTACCTTTGTTTCAAATAAAAATTCCAGAATCGAATGCAACACTATAAATTCAAAATGATATACCCTAATAATTCGGAAAGTGATCAACAGGAATGGGAAATTACGAATTAATTATAGAGCTATGCGAAGAGAAATATTTTAGTAATTATTATATTTTTTATGAGTATTCTAAAATGGGAAAATCAAAGTATGCCTTTCACTAGATAATTGATGTCTTATTAGTTTCGAGTTACTTGAAAATAAATATTTTTTTGTTTTCTTACATAGGTCAATAAAAATATTAATAAAGTGGTTGTTCGAACCTTGAGAAAAACTTTCAGCCTCTCCTTTTGCTCGTGATATAGACAATGAACTAGTCATAGTCTCTAAAAATGAATTTTCGTTTCAAGATAGACAAGATTTATTTTTAGGCGAACGTAGGTTTTACCTAAATCCAGATAAATCAAAGTATGTATCGGTGTGTATATCAGTGCATCGAGGTTATGTTGCTTGTGTTGACACTGGAAATGGTACTCTCGTATTTGATGAGAAGGAGTTGAAAGAAGTATTCCTCGATAGTTTACTAACATCGACAGATAATGTGAACACAATAGATGTTGAAAGATTTGCAGTGGAATTTGAGCAGGCCCAACCAAATACTATTCAAATTCACAATGGTGATTCTAGTATTCGTTTAATTTGTGAGTCATGTCAAAATTATGGCTTTCCATACCTATTCTCCAATATAGAATGAATGTATTTGAATCTTTGAGATTTGATGTAGTCATGAATATTCTTCAATTGAGAGTAAAGTCGGATATAATCAACAGGTCATTGAAGATACTTGAAACAATCAAAGAAATTAATTTTGAAGTATACACTCTTGGATTGGGAGAGGCTTATTATTATCCAGAACTCCTCCAAGAAAAAGAACAAACATATCAGAATATGACAAAAAAGTCACATTTGGTGAAATAAACATTCATTTGCTTTACTCCTGGAATTACGCTTATCAAGCGGCGAGACGCCGCCCATGGAAAGAAATAGGACGTGACCGACTAAGATTCCAACGTCGTATTGAAAAATCTGCCACATGTATGAATCATATATTAAATTTTAATCATAGAAATAAGGTGTATGAACGAATAAAATACTTATATATTTACATTCTTTATTTTTTCCCTTTTTATTTATCCAAGAATTATGTGATGAATCGAATCCTAACCATTTTAACGTACAGATTGTCTCCCTTTTTGTAAATTACTTTTTCTACCAGATTAATATCTGGGTACTTGGCTCTATGTAATTCCTCATTGTAAAATACTCCCTGTATCTCTTGATTTTTCGAATCTTCCAAGATATATGTGGTAGGATTAGACAGCCTAACTTGTTCGACTTTAAACACTCCAGTGGTCCAATTTGAAATATAAGACTTATTGAAAGCATGTCGATATTTGGATATGCGAACCTGGTTTTCTTGCCTGAACGTGGGTTTTTTTTCAGTCAACAGTTTTCAGATGTTGGAATGAATTGATGAATTCAGCATTTTTTTCATTAATTTTACTTGGCATTGCCTTAGTTGTGGAATTTTTAGTGTTCTATTTTTTTGATCCATTTGAAAGATCCTTGATAACTGAATAGTTTCTATTATTATGATTTTGAAGATTTAATTACACGTTCACAAATACTAGCTTTCAAATTTGAAAAACTACTTATAGGTTTATATCATATTTTTGCATTAGATTTTGAAAGTCTTTGTTGTAAAATTCTTTTCCCATATCAGTTTGTATGTTTTTTGGTGGAGTGGTCATTTGTTCTAAAACAGATTTCATAGCAACAGTGATAATCTTTATCCGTTTTTGTTTTCACTGGTACAGCTCAAACATATTTACTAAAAGCATTGATGATTACAAGAATGTATTTATATCGGTTTTTTTGCAAATTGATTCATAATAGCTAAATCCACCTGTATTAGGTCATGTATATTTTTAACTACAACATGTCGTCTTTTGTAATTCTTTATTACTGGCTTGTGGAGTTCCGATACAATCTGCTACTTACTCATCTCTTACTATCGAACACTGTAATAATATCTCAATGGAAATCGTTGGAGACGTTCGTAGTTAAAATATCATTTCATCTCCCTTGACGACATATTTGTTAGCGAGTTGATGAAATTTGTATGTTACATTATTATTTATCAAAACGTCTCCATCTTTGTTATCTTCATATTGTGCTTTGATTTTCAATTTAGAAGACTTGGGAAATTTGAATAAAAAACCATCTTCATTTGCTTCAGAATGTGTTATGCTTTCTATTTGGCAAACATGGGAAATTTGAAGACTATACATCCATTATCTGATATATAATAATTTTCATTCAAACTGATATTTTTTTCACCTTTCAAATGGATTGAGAACCTTGGGAATGTTATTGTGAGAGCGACAACACTTTGTCTTTAGAATCGTGTACAAATCGAATGAGGAAAAATTGGGAAAATTTAAAATACACACAAATTGAAATTGTTGTCGAGTACTGAATGAGTATGTACAGGGCTAATAACTGTGAAAACCTGAAACAAAAAGCAGAGAGTGACTTCTAATCTGTAAAATCATGGTTCGAATATAAATTGCTCACAATCAACGAAGAGAAAACAAAATATTCCTAGTCTGCCAAATTTCGATAAACTGAACATTACAACGAATTATGAACAGTTCTCTGTAGAACCCTGTGAAAGAAATGAAATACTTAGGTATAATCATCAATTCCAATTTAAAATGGGACTCTCATATAGATTTTGTTATAAAAAAATTGATATGTATATTGTATAAGTTCAAGAAACTCAAGGTTATTCTGCCTTTCAATCAAATGAAGATTTTATATCACGCACTTCTTGTAAGTCACATACGATATGGAATTATAGCATGGGATGGGGCTTCAAAAACACATATGAACCCATTGGAAGTAATACAAGGACGATTCATAAAACTAATTCATTCAAAAAATTATAAATTTCTCCTGATTTGACATACTCTGAATCCAAAATAATTCCTTATTTATAAATTGAAATTTAAACCTGACTATAACTGATAACTAAACTTGATTCTGCTGATATATTTTCTAGAAACAAGTGATTAGCCACTTATCGAGTTGAATATTTATTTACAGGTTTCAGTTGAAAGAATATATGATTTTATTTTTTTGAATGTAAATAAATATTATTATTATTATTTTTTCACCGTAGTATGCGCTGGTCAAGCCCTATCCCCCGAAGCCCCGATACATTCGAGAGAAGAAAAGGGGACTGAGGGAATCGCTCTGAAATACACCCTCAGTAGCCCACCCTGTTTGGACTTTGGCTTGACCAGATGTTATGGTGAAGCGAGTCCGCCAGAGTGGTATTAGTTGTTCAAGGCATCTCTCTATTTCGTCGGATACCGCAAGCCATCTGAGCAAATGCAAGATGAGTTCATGCGAAGTTGTAAAAAGTCATAAGCATAAGAAATGCGGGTGCAATCTGTTAAATGATCAAATCGATCTAGTTCACTCGCCGGTTTTCAAATTAGCGTACCCACATTGTAGCAGGTAAAAATAATTCAGGTAAATAAAGTACCTCTATTATTACCTACAGTGGTGTTATATAAGGGTTAATGTAATGAATCATTCGTAGTTTAATGTATAAGTTTGAAAATGTCCTTATAAGACGAAACTGCAGTATTTTCAGTTACGAATGAAATTGGTAAGAAATATAGAAAATTTCCATTTCTCATTTTTCATGATGATCTCTTACCACGTAGTAACGATAATATTATTCTTCTTCGAAATATGCGAAAGAAACTTGAAACAAGATCTACATACGACATTTTCTCGAGTCCATATAACTAGATTTGTTTCCTGATCTAAAACTACATTTGGTGTGACAAAACATTTTTAGCTGATCATTTCCTCACCAGTTGATTGTTTCACAAAGTCACCCCAAAGAGTGGTATTCACTTTGAGGAATGTTATTTCCTTCAGAATTTTGATAATGACTTTTTTGAACAAACTGATTCCATCAGCCAAAAATGCTTTCATTTCTTAATGTTCTACATTGATGATGATACCCGTCTTTACTCTGTTATTAAATTATGAATTTACATCTTCACAGCAAACCCTACGCTCCTTGACCAATTTTTGTTATAATTTTATTTTTCCCATAATTGCATGTTTTTCAGCTGATTTTTTTGATTAATTTCAACGTTTCATCAATTTAGATAATGTTCCACTAAATTCATCAATAATGTATCACCAATTATTTATAAAAAAGTATCTCACCTTCACAATCCAACAATTTCAAACGATGCAGCAGGTAAAGGTTTGCCAACGTCTTTGTTTCCTCTGAAAATGATTGCGTACTTTACCTCTGAGAAATGATATATGTATGGTTTATATTGGTTAACTACTCTTTTTGGCAAGAAATTTACGTTGTTATCTAATTCTAGAAGAACTGTTTCACCGAATCTTGTTTGTACCAATCTAGCTGCAAAGATTTTTTGACGATTATCCAATATTTAATCTTGTAATAACTGGTTTTGATGTGTTTGTTTCTTTAAGAGATATAGAATTTGGTAACTTCACATCCATCTGTAATAAAATATAATATATATTATACAAACCACATAAACCCCACCACTCAGGACAGAATACACATAATAGATTTATATGACAACTGAATTTAAAATGTAATACAAGTCACTGAATTTCAAACTCACGTAATATCAACTTCATGAAGGTGATGAAGAATAATCATCTTTTTTATATCTGAGAAAGCAGTGTTCTATTCAAATGTTTTTGAAACAAAAATAGAAAGAATTACTCATAACCTGAAGAAAAAGGAAAAAACTATTTCATTTAGATTAGAGAATGTGGATTCGTAGGTAGGATGGGAAACATGAATATATCACTAAAAAACTTGGTAGAATTATCAAAGTAGGATGATTACATGAATAAAAAACTCAACTTTATTTTTTTGAGAACAACACAGATTACTCTGATGAATATCGAATGAATTTTCCTTCTTCATATACTATTCATATTACCATTACATTACCTATTACAACTTCCAAATCCTATTTCTATTGAAAATAACATATTACTCGTCTTATATGGCTGATGAAATAAATTAATTATTCAATCATTCACCACACCTAATCCAGAAAACAAAAATTATCAGAGCTGATATCAACATTATGGGTAGGATCCCTACAGATTACTTTGAATCGTGAAAATTCACAATGTAGACTAAATTTCATGAACAATTCTTATGATGCATTCAAACTACATTTTTGCTTCATAAATGTATCTTCTTTTATCGTAGAGTCCAAACTGATTCTAATGACATACAAAAATGGGCTAGGATGTTTGCAATGAGGTACCTTACCATGGGGCAGTGTGGTACGGGGTCCCCCATCATTGTTGATGTACAATAGCATATCAAAATTTTGCTAAGATGTCAACCGTGTGTGGTGTCGGATCCCACAATCTCGACAAATACTCATAATAAATATAAGATTTCTGAAAAATTATGTACAGGGTCCTCTCCAAAATCACTTTGAATCATTGAAAATTTGTTACAGAATAATGTAATGAGAAGAATTTTTTGGAAAATACCCCAAATCGTTAAAGATTTGTTATTATAGTAAATATAATATTTCTGAAATATGATGTACTGGCTCCTCTCCACAATTACTTTGAATCATCGAAGATTTGTTACCGAATCTTGGTAATACCTGGACATTCTTCCGGCTATGTGCTAGGATGTTCGCAATGAGGTAACCTCCACCCCTCATCCGGGCTGGTGCACAATAGCGTATTAAAACTCACCGAGATGTTCACCCTGATGTTTCGGGTTCCATATCTTGGTAATCTATACTTTTCATTCGATAAAAAAGTAAAACAGTTATCATAGAAGATTTGTCATTATAATAAATATAGGATTTTTTAAATATGATGTACAGGGTCTTTTTTCCATTGCAAAATGTTCATCCAACTCATAAACCGCACAACTACAACATTTCTTGATGAACTTGATATTTTTTACTAACCTGTCGATAAATTCTGCATTCATTTCCCAATCATTTGATGTGCTACACATGACAATGCGACTGTTATAAGCGAAGGATACAACTTAGTGCCTTCTTGGCATATGCTTTTTCTTTTTTCCTTCATCATTAAATTCAACATTTCTTTTTCCTTTCATTTGATGTGCTATACGTGACGGCGGGACTGTTATTAGCGAAGATACAAACCAATGCCCTCTTGGAATTGTCTTTGTTTTGTTCTTCCCCAATAAATTCAACCTTTCCCTTTCATTTGATGTGTTATATGTGACGGTGCGACTGGTATTAGCGAAGATACATAGTGCTCTCTTGGTAGCATCGTTTTTGTTGTATTTTTCTTTGTCAATGAATTCTGTATTCGTTTCCTTTTCATTTGATGTGCTGAACGTCGAGATTCAACTGTTATTAACAAAGATGCGGCTTAGTGCCCTTCTAACACGTTGCGTCATTTTGTTTTTTTCTCTGTCGATGAATTCCACATTCCTTCTCCTCACATTTGACATGCTGTACGTGACGATCCAACTATTATTAATGAAATCACAACTTGGTGCTCTTCTGTCAATAAATTCAAAATTTCTTTTTCCTTTCATTTGATGTAGTACACGTGACGATGCGACTATCATTAACGAAAATACCTACCTCAAGTTGTGAAAGAATCCGCTCAGAGGTATGAAATTTTGCAAAATTAAGCTTCAAAAAAATAAACATGGGATTTTGAACCAGAAACGGCATTGTATAAGTAGATGAAAAACAGCGGTTTTGGGGCGGAAGTGGCTTATCAGTGTTGCGGTGGCGTTATCGCTGATAACGAGAGTCGAGCTCGCTTGGAATGATATGAGAACAATAATAATTGAGTTTACAGAGTGTTGTTTCAGAAAACATCAAATATAAGGCTACCATCGCGATATACAAGGTGTGTGCAGCGTTAAAGAAAAATAAAGGCGGTTGAGCGAAAAAAAACTTGGCTGCCATCGAGGTATACGGACTATGTGCAGCTTCAAAGAAAAAAACATGGCGGTTAAGGGAAAAAACATGGCGACGAGCAGTGAGTGCAGCGTTGAAAAGAAAATATGGCAGTCAAGCGAAAAAACATGGCAACGGACATTGAGTGCAGCGTTGAAGAAAAAAAACATGGCGGCGGGCATTGAGTAGAGTACACGTCAATGACATTTTTTGTGCAGACACCACCTTAAAAAATAGAAAGACAATCCAATTCATGAATATAAAACGTGAACAATGCGTTTGTTGCAAGGCCAAGCTTTGACACTGACCACCGAACGAAATTCACACGAATGCATCATTAGAATCAACTGCCCTTAAAAACAATCTTGTTTGAGGATATCTTTATGAAGTAAGATATATCACCACTTCTTAGATTACTGAAAATGTAGACAACACATTTCTCCATGTGATGGAAACGGCCGATACTTGATGAAAAGCTATAACATATTCAAGAAACAGTTCATTGTGAGATTTTCACTAAACAGTTTCAGAAAAACGCAATACATGTTTTGCTGTAGAATAGATTCTTTAGGAGTATCTCTACTGTGATTGAGTGGGCTACTTGAGGTACTCAAAGTAATTAATTATAGATAAAATTCTTTTTTTGAACCAGAAACGGTATTGTATAAGTAGATGAAAAACAGCGGTTCTAGGGCGGAAGTGTTTGCGGTGGCGTTATCGCTGATAACGAGGGTCGAGCTCGCTTGGAATGATATGAGAACAATAATTGGGTATACAGGGTGCTGTTTCAAAACACATTAACCCTTTTGGACCCGAGTTTTTTTAGTCTAGCAAAAAAATTGAAACACAGCATACGTTATTTATGATTTCTTTGAAGAATTTTGCTACCGATCATAGTGTCATATCTATGGTCGATTTCGACTTCCGACATGTGCAGTAGAGTGCACCCTGGGTCTCAATGGTAATATTGCTACCAATAGAAAATAAAGCAATTCATTTCTAGAGTTAATTTTTATTCATTTTGTTGTATGGTATAATGTGAAACAACTCTGTTTTTTTGCTACACACAAATGGACTTGACATTTCTGTCAAAAAATGTGTGTTCGAGATTTACAAGTCGGCATTTTGCACCTACTTGCAAAATTCTTATTGTCGAATTCCGCATAGTGGTGCTTTATTCCATCGAGTCTAACTTCGTCTAGTGTCTTCATTTCTTTTCGGT